>WURS02470954.1:0-29663 GCA_011762765.2 Rhinocypha anisoptera | reverse complement strand
TGAAATCTTGTCGTACTTAAATTCAGTCGTTTCGGGCACAGCCATCTCGCGGAATATATGATCCTACGTCTACTGCTCTCCTCCTACGGTGCGGAGGGGATTGGGCGCCTGGGTAATTTCCCCAGGGCGAGTGCTAAATAGCCGTGGTGCTTCCGACGGCAATTTCATCCTCCTATTAAGGGAAGGAGGTGCGGCGGCTCGGGCTGCGGACGAAACTTCCGCCTGAATTATCTGTTCTTCCGCTTAGCACATTAAAACTGTTACTGAATTACCGCGGTGATATCCAATTACCTCTCTCGAGGAGTGAGTGGCTTCGCCAAAAATCTGGATGATTATTTCGGGAACGACTCGACACACAGCGACGAAACGACTTCTTCGAGCAGACGAGACTACACTCGGAGAAAAGCCTCCGACTTATGACCACCCTAAGCTGTGGCGTGTGTGTATGTGTGTGACGAAAAATGCCCCATTCCCGGTGGTTAAATCGTTTTGGCTGCGCGCATCGCCTTTAAAATATTTATTTCATTCTTTTGGCCGATCGAATCGCACAGGAATTGGTTACATGATTTGAAGGGTTTTTTCCAGAAATTCGCGTACCTTTCGGCGGAGTCCCTCTCGAAGTAGTAAAATTAATAAGCGATTCTCAACTTCTTCCCATGGGAGTGTCCGATAAATCATTTGGGGGCGCGGATTCCAATCCGTCGATAAGTTCCAGACACCATTAAAGGCACGGGCCAAACTGAAGCAAGGGGTGATTTAATCAGGTATTCCATTTGTCTCTCCGTATCAAAGTCACGTTTGTTTAAAAAAAGAGAAACACGAGAGATGTTTACAGCATGAAACGTTTTGATGAAGCACACGAGCTTTGCCTTGGAAGAATCCACACACACTGGAGTGGTATCACCCGCGGCGCACTCATATATCAAAGCCTGAGAGATACGACAGAGAACTCTCGAATTTATAGGAAAATGTGGCACTATGGGCATCAATGTAAATGACAAAGGATTTTATTTTCCGGAAAAAGGCGTTTTATATGATTTTATTGCCACCCTCACCCCATGGTTTTTGTCCCCCTCCGTATAAACACACGGCGAGGGAGAGAAACGATTTTCTGTCCCAAAAGGGTATCTCTCCAACTTTAAATATATTATTACCCTGTATTTTACACCACCAAAAACAAATATCTCGATTTCCAACTCTGTATGCCATTTATTCAGTATGGATAGGAAAATAAAAACCTTTTGTTTTTTTCTTTTTAAACCGTTTGAACAGTGATTTATTTTTTAGAGTAACCAAAGGTATCGGTCATATGTTTCTTGTTCGAGCCCATAATCTATTTCGTTACAATTGCGTAAGCTTCCAGAGGCTTGGATAACAAATCAATCCCAACTTTTGAAGCAGACTTAAATTAAAATGAATTGATGCGTTCCTGAGTTCTTAATTGGATATTCTCTGCAATAATATACGCAAGTCGTCCTAGACATTGCAGAATGAAGTTTCGATTAAAACAATCTTGATAAGAAGCCGGGAGGATAATGTAGGAATATATCTTTTTTACCCGGATAGATTCATTAGGTGATAACAGGCCATATAACCCATAACAAAAGATTGTATTGTAGTTATAGAAAATGTCGATGGTGGAGTGAAACCAATTTGCTTACGGAATTTGCGTTTCAATTTGATTCTCATGCAGTATTACAGCTCAGAATGCATGATAAATGCTTCATTTTCTTTCCTCTTCAATCATACATTTTCAACCTGCTACGTATACTCCTTAATTTCCCCTCTTCCTAAGGCCTAAGTAGAACAATACCCAGACAACCTATACCATGAATTTCTCACCTCCAATACTGGTTTCCTCTCACCCCACACCTTTCTTCACTCCGTCTGAACCCACTATAAACTAGCTCAAGGCCTCCATTGTTCAGAGTATATTGCTTGGTGGTGGGGTATCATTTGGTGCTTATACAAATATAGTGAAACACGTCGTATCATCATTACAAATTTTTAGAAAGTTAAGATTCTTATAGCAATAGACATTGCCTAGACGAACTCATGACTATGATATATTAACTTTTAAAGTACAACAGCATTGCAAAGCAGTGTGTTATTTCATGTAATCATTAGTAATCAGAAAATGGTTATACTACTGAAGATATACCCATAGTATATAAAAATCATTTCGTGTTTGACGAATTTGACTCAAAATTTCCAATAACAAAATACGTCCATAGGTGACATAAATGATTACTAATTACGGATTCCTCGATTAATCTTAAAAAATTTCCGTTTAATAAGGAGGGTCCTTGGCGTCCTTCCAATCTTTACGAATTTACCCACAGAATTTAATATTTGAGAATTCTCAGGAATCCCATTACTAGTTACCCTCAGCATCCCTACTTATATAATGCTATCAGTTATAATTCAGAGCGGTGACAATCTACATCGTGTGTACTTTACGCTTTCACAATACCCCTGCATAGTTTTAAATTTACTTATGGCATTTAGTTAAAATTCATTAAATTTTCACTTTTAACCTCTTTAGCTAATTATTCTTTTTATTCTCGTTTTCTGGCCTTGATCTTCTTTTGCTATACCAAAGACGAGCCATTCTACTAAAATAATTTAAAGCTAATTCCAACGATTGAACATAGTCTAGATTTCTCTGCATTGTTTTCGGGTTCTCGACTCGCCCGTTGGCTTCTTGGTGGTAGCAGTATCGCTGACTGCAACGTCGGTGAAACTGTTGTCACCAAGAAGCAAACGGTCGCGACGAGAAACAGAAAATAATGCAGTGATCATCTAATCAACGCAGCGAAAATCTACGAAAAATGTATATACGAAACTTCACTTTAATTTATACTGAGCTCCTTCAAATAAAAACTTTCACAAATTCAACAATATGAGAGTCATAAAACTTGAATACCTCTTCTTATATGTAACTTCTCATTTATGATGTAGATTAAATATTGACTGTTCATTATTCAAAAAGTATTTTTTTTTTATTTACTAAACGTAATCATTTGGCAGTACACGTATGCCAATTTGCGTGTGCCTTTCCTTGATTATGATATAATTAAATAGTGCTTGTTTGTTTGGCCCATGGCGTATTGATTGGAAGTGCAAGAGTCAATTTTACACAATTGAAAGGAATGCATTCCTCTGAAAAAATATTCATTTTTGGTTTAAGATATACCAAATCATTCAAAAAAGTGGAGTAAAATTCATTTTCGTATTTAAAAAATACAGTAAAATAAAATAGGATTCCGTATAGTAGAGGTCAGAGGAGCATTCGTCGTTTTATATGCGCGATGTGTGAGATTCTATTTAATATCGCGCAGTTTCGCGCACTTTTCTTATGTAAGATAATGGTAATTCCCCGTGTTTCGTGCACTGCAGTTTGGAAAGAATGAATTCCTTGTACAAATGCAACGCGAATTACACAATCTGCATGACAGACAACATACCAGCATGCCTCTTATTCACGTCGTCATAGTACGCATATTTACAAGGTGCATACAAAATTCGTCGAAGTTGCTTGCATATGCAAATCGAAAAGCACTGGTCGGCCTCCCATATCAGATGAAATTTCTGAGCGTATCCGTGATGCGAACGGAGACCCGGGAAATCCACGACTAGAGTAAGCATCTGGGATTCCTCTTACAACGTCATGGAATGTTTTTAAAAAAACGCCTGCATACTACGCCAGGGAACCTGTGTTTATTGCTAGAATTGTACGCTTGGTACCGTCAAGAAACTGTTCCAATTTGACTCTGCAGTTCCCCCACGTGAAAGAACGCAATTTCCCTTCATTTTTCCTCATGAATGAGTTACATATACCACCAGTTAGGCTAAAAACCACAGCGCTAGGGTGAGTGTAAATCCTTTCATAGTCACCGAACATGAAGAAGATTCGACGACGACGACGAAGGTACACTTCAGCATTTATGCACGAAAAATTTATCGACCTTCCTTTTTTGAACTGAAAACTATGGTATCAAAATATTTCACATGCTTCAGCACTTGTGATTTCCTCAGCTTCCAGAAGTGATTGCTTAACTTTCATTCAACATGATGCACAGACCCACTTTTACGTGAAATACTGCGCTATATAAGTGACGCATTCCAGGACGCTCGACTGAAAAAATTAGAAAACATGATCTTAGCCATACTACAAACTCACGGGATAAGCCCTGGCAATTTTTATCTTCTGGGGTACATCATAATGAATTCTAATCGATGTATTGATCCGGCTTGTATTGTATGACTGCTTTTCTTCAAGGTCTGGGACATCGAATCGTGGACTTTGTGAATTCAACAACTGTCAACCAGTTGATTCGCATGGGGCAATAAATGAATTACTTTTTTGATGATTGTTATGATAAACACGAGGTTCATGGTGAGTGCAAATTTCCTCCATCTACTGATTTATGACTGAAATGTGCTTTCTAACCCTCAAGACTTAGTCTGGATAAAAATGTGAATAAAAACGGAGGATCCAGGCCTTTTCGGTTATATCAGTAAAATTACAGGGTAATCTGCCTCTGCAAACTCCGAATTTTCACGAAATGGAGATACGAATTATCCTGGAAAAGTAGGGATTGTTAAAATCAAATTCCTCCGTATTCAATATAATTCCAAATCTTCATTTGATATAACTGATAAACTATCGTATTATTAAACCAATATTTTTGCTATATAAACGTTTCCTATATTCCTTCCGTTGACATCCAAGTGGAACTGAGAGATATTAATAAATAAGAAGTAGTGGAGCTACTTTCCGATAAGTTCTCCAATAAATTATTATCCTAAAATGACTACTCATTAATTTTATTTTTCTGAAGGGTATCCTCAGTGTGGTTCAGCAGCATTATTGTTTAATAACTTAAGAATAACAGAGAGAGGATAATGAGTCAAGCTAAATATTAGAGTTGAGCTTCAACTATCATTATGAATAAATGAGTGAAGTAATAAATTAGTTATTTCTGTTTACAAACAATAATAAAAGGCAACCTATTTAAAGCATTTAAATTTTAGTGTTCATGTTTGATCTCATTAACAATAATAGTCTAATGATAAACGTATAACTATTGCTATAACTGAACAAGAAGTGGTAGAAATATGTATTAGAATATAAAATGTTTTTAGGTTTCAAAAATAAAGGTATAGCAATCTACATTAAAACTCTATCAAGCATAATAATCACTGAGGAGAAGCACTCCATGATTTTTGTGGCAGAATTGAATACATTAACACGCGATACGATTTTGTAGCGAAAATTAATGAAAGATTATACAAACAATGAGTATAATGAAACTGTCTATTATTTAAGTCCACTTATTAATAAAACGCGCTCAATATAGACCATTATGTAGGTAAAAACTTAAAGGGTAAAACTGCGTAGGAAATACTGGTTTTCATTGCATACGTCACCTTCTATTAAATTTTTAATCCGTTGAGAAAAATAAGTGCTTTACAATGGGATGGAATCCCCGTATTAGAAGAGGTGAAATTTTCTGTATGAAAAGTGAGATGGAACATTAATGATTTATGATTTCAACGAACCAAATTTCACGTTAAAGAAAGAAGTGATCCGCGTCAACAGCGTGTAAATATGATGACGCTTACGAATTCTGAATATTTATGGTAGGGCCCTATTGCTTCGGAAAATCGATTATGGCAACGGATAATCAGCTATGTGGCGTCCTCCAGCGTGGTTTCTGCCAACCCCTCCCCATCACTGCACTTTTCGACAATAGGCCGGATGAAATGACCCTCTTCATCAGGTTTATTCGTCCAATGAATGCTTATGAATCTGCACGACTGTCCCCCAGGGAAATAATGAAAATAGGGGCAATTCATGACGCTGTCCGAAACTCTTATACGAATTAATCACTACAATTCGAAACTCCTAAAAATCAATCCAACTGAAATGACAGACGAAACAGTGTGAAAATTACATTCACGCTACGTAATCATGATTTTAGAGGTGGGACTTAATGATTATTTTTTTATTTTACATTTCATGCGTCAAGGCAACAAACAAATTTTATCTTTATAACTAGTAAAAATATCATAAAATAAAACCTGAAAAGATAGCAAATTAACTTCTTCCGAAATAACATCGTCTGAAAAGATCTTCAAACGTCCGGTTTTTTGAAAGCATCTTGAGTATCATATATGCATTTACATAGAAAAAAAGTAGAAAAGGACCAAATATTGCTCTCTTTTCCATTCAAACTCCTTTAAGACTTGAAATTAGTCGAAGCCCAACGTCAAATTTTCCAATGTTGATGAGTATTTTATATTTCATGCTTAATAATATATAATAAATTAGAAAATTTGACCAAGGAATTATTATTTATTAGATTAAATAGCGCAGCATTCATAGATTACAGATTAGCAGCTCAAATTAACCTACTGCATATTTATAAAGAAAACCCAGAGTCATGCAGAATATTTCACAAGGTTTCGACGTAATCACCGCGAAATATGTAAATGAAAAAGCAGTAAAAACACGAAACAATATAAACTTTCTAATTTTAGTACAACTATTTAATAAATGTTGTGAGATCTATTGTTTTTTTGGATGAGTTGAGAGGTTTTACAAGGTTGAGACAGAAAAACTAGATAAATGGAAAACTTCACGTGTAGAAATTGCAGTCCAAACTCCATAAAACCTGAATTCATTGATCAAGATTCATAATGATCACAATTGTGTTAGACAACCGATAACTATATTGACGGTAAATCTCAACACGGAATTCATATGCTAGTTGCCCGGCACTCCTTAAAGTAATTACATATGATGATTAGATCTCCAGTGAAATATGTAAATATTCGATGAGAGAGTTGTGAATTCCTTAAAAGTTCCTTTATCAAACAGCACAATATATAACGAATGATGCCAAAAGTGATATTATTATTCATATAGAAACGATTTTTTACCTTAAGGAGTTATTATAAATTAGAAAAAATATTTCGGCATAGCAGATTTCTATTTGTGCTCAACGATGAAACGTTCTCTATTTTCATAATACCTATTTCAAGGACCTACACACAAATATCGTGGCATATTTTTTCGTGAAATATACTATTCCCTTGTGTTCGTCTTATATGTTTTCCTATCCTGTTTTTCCCAATTCCTATAATACACACAAAATATTTTCCTAATTCAAATAATACACACAAATATATATATTTTTATTTTTTTATTTTTTTTCTTTAAATATTTCGAGAAGCACGATGTACTATAGCTAGCGTTCAAACTTTTCTAATAGTATTCTCTTAAAAATTCTTAATTGTATTCTAACGATATTTTACTCTGAACTCTATATTAGTTTGGTTGAAATCTTAGGAAATCATATAACTAATCATAGATGGTGAATTGGATGATAAGTACAGGCATTAATTTTTCTTTCCCGCTACGTCAAAATAGAAAAAAATAAAACTAGAAAAAACAAACAAATTATTTACTAGCATTTAATATTTTAAGTTAAGAATAATTTTAGCCTTACTATTAGCAAAGTTATATATATATAATGTTTTCGCTTTTCTGTGGACATTTGTAACTTATTACATCCGTGGTTCACCTTTGATTCATCCAACTCATATCGATATCACTAGTCAATCAATATGCGATTAAATATTTTATAAAACTAGCTATTGATTTGTATTAGTATAGCAATTAGTAGTTTGATGTGAGACTAGTCTTCAACTAATCCCAACTTTAAAGTCAGAACAAAGAAAGTGATATTTTGAATCCATGCACTCAGATAAAAGTAGAAACAGAGCATTTAATTCAAGAATAAAGTTGCAGAGGAATTTTACGAATAGTATGATAAGAATATGCCTTGAGAAGCATAACATAAGCGAAAAAACGATATCGTAAGAAAATAGATTTGAAAGAAAGAGAAAATAATGATAGAAGTAGATACAGATGGAGAACATTATAACGTGAACCATTAAATTACGAAGGTGAAATATTTTATTAATTAAATAAAATCTTACCATTGGCAGTAGTTTAAGAATGAAAGAGTAATGCGATCAAGACAAAGGTCACTCAGTGAATTGTTTTTGAGAATGGATACATTTTCGAGTAAAAACAAAATCGCGCCTGTCCATTCGCTAATTTTCTTTTGGTTGAATTTTTTAAATCGTACGAAAAGAAAGGGTAATAGCGATATAAGCATTAAATTCAATATAGCGTGATATTTTCAATAGGCAACGAGAACTACTTTCTATTTGGAGAAAACAAAGTGAAATTTAGTAATGGCATTAGTCGTGGGAGTTCACTTGCGATTAAGGATTTATTTTGTATTGCTGTACACCATTATAAATTACGTTAATAAAATACGATTAAATGAATAATGAATAAGTAACATGTATATATAAATATATATAATTAGTGTATAAATATTTCATACATGAAAAATTGACAAAATTAAAAAGTTGTTAATATATTTATTTACCAGGTAATTGATTACACAATTTTTATTGATAATGGCAAATATTTTTCACGCATAAGGAAGTTTTTATACTCATTTGATTCTGGTTTCGACGTGGGTATTTCCATAATCATCTACTTCGACAAATTTCACCAGTAATTGGAAAAATTCGTAAATCTGGGGCCATCCCTGCTGAATTCCATCGCATTCAGTGTTGGGGGGGGGGAGGGGGCCACGTTGAGAGCCACTTACTGAGAGAGCTTGGAAGCGAGTGACTTAACCGTCTAACCGAAGAGAGTTTACGAAGTTTCAACGAGGTCGCATAATTTTCCATTTTTTTACGAATTTAAGTCGCCTGAAAATGACATCGTACCCCGAAATGAGTCCAGAAAGTTAATGCTTTCCCCTCCAAAAAAAAGATAAATCTCTCTTTATTTATATTTTTAGATTGGCTCTCGTTGTTTTTCAATCTCCTTTTTGAATTCACAAGTCTATAACTCCCTAACCACACTAAGATAGCTTCAAATGAGGGTTTGGTGTCATAAGATTGATTTACAATTGGCGTTTTGAAGACATTTAAGCGAGTTCTCCAGGGACTACGAAATGATGGCACGCCAAGAGCATGTTCGCGTGTTTGTCAAGGTATTGCTTCCTCTCACTTTGAGTGTGATAGGTAGCCCTGTAGCCAAAGGGTGCTAAAATCTCAAAGTGCTGTGAATGGATGGTGAATAGAAGTTTCAATCCTGGACCAACCTCATTTGGCAGGGTTGGCACCCCAGCAATACCAAGGGTCCTTCAAGAACCTATAGTGGCAACGGCAGCCAATAATATGCATGACAACCACTAAGCACATGAAACAGAAAACTTTAAATTGAGCGCTTTGTACAGTTAAACCCTTAATTAACATCCTGATTTCAACTTCAAATGGAATTCAGGGAGGGTCTAAAATTGTTTGTATTTGTGAGTGAAGGGTGATATTTGCAGTATTTTTGTTTATAGGGTTAAAAATTACAGCTATAGTCATTAAATAACTCTTTGCGTCAAATAAAAAAATAGACGAACAACAAACCCAAGGAGAACTCAAATCAGCAACTTTTGAATTAACGACAACAGCTCTCTGAGTTGACAGTTCTACCCATCAGTCTATCCCAGCGGGCACTTCAATGATGTATTATAGTAAAAGTAAGTTGTGTCTCATTTAATCATGTATTATAGTGATATCATTATTCCTTGGATTATTTATTAATACTTAAGTATGCACAATTAATCATCCACTATGAATATAAAGCGCTAAATATATGTAAAATAGATTACTATCCAATGATAATACAATAAGTATTGCATTGTTAATGATAAGCAGCTGTAACAATGTGATTTATTCAGCTTATCATCCAACCATCTTGTACTTTCTCTCATTAAGGTAGAGGTTTAAAGAAAACTAAATTTCGGCCTTCTATATATATATATATACATTACAACTACAGATTTTTTACAGATATTTTAAGTTTGCTATAAAAATTATTCATTAAGTTGTCTCTTTAGGTTTTTACTTATTCTTTTAAAAAATAATATATGGTACGCCATGGTGTTGAACACCTTGTAAACATTTTTTTCTCATGAAATATCACAGCGATAAGCCTAAACAACTATATTTGTACAACCATGCTAATTTTCAGTGACATTGTTCCCTCTTGCTCGTCCCACCGTTCGTTACTTAGGCAAAAATATGCATTTTCGATTAATTAGCACACGGATCTACACAACGCTCATAATATATATAAAATAAGAACAGTTTGTTTTATTCTTCTCATTTTAATGATATCCTTTTAAGAGAAACAAGCTCCAACTTCTCATCACATGCGTTGATTACTTTAGTGCTTTTCTTTGGTTTCATATGAGAGATTATTTAAAATTTGTGTACCTGAATTTTCAATCACACACACCAGAATTGGGCAGATTCATCTTTTTCAGGTCAAAACCCAGTATCAGCACTGATGTTTTTATCAAACTAATAATATTTCAGTCTGGCTCATGATCAAAGATGAAGAATTTTCGTTTAACCATGAAATTTCTCACTTGAATTGCCAATACTTTCCTATATATCTTTCATTGAAATGGCAATCATATGTGCATTCATGTTTTATTATGCGTTCTTCAATGAAATAAACAAGTGTTTTATCTGAGTTTTTTTGTCCCTCATGTGGTAAAGACACGTTATAAAAGAGATTATAGGTTTGATGAGAAGTTTTACTGCAGTGGAAAATTACAGAAATATGGAAATATTATCCATTTGTCTTTTTTATTGCTGCTAGTCAAAAATTTTATTTTTTTAAAGTCAGGTTGAATATTCCCCCTGTTGTGGACGGAATAGTGGTGACGTTTTGTTTGAATGGACCTCTCTCTATCTAACGGCATAACGTAGATCAACGTGGCATATAATTGCCTCTAAGTGGACCTGCTAAGTGTATTTTAAAATTTTAATCGAACGATGTAATTATTCTATGTGAATTGTTCATGTGTTGCTTGTTAATGGTGTGGGCCATAGAAATAACTAGTAAGTTTAATAGATATATGTAGCAATTTGTTCTACTTTACTCTTGCAGGTGGTGCGAGCAGCTAGTCCTGTTCTCCTACGAGTAATCACACTGGGAGCGTTTTTTGTCTACTGCACGGTGAGTACTTATTGCCGTAAAGAAATACGTTTTACATTCATGTGTTATAATTTTATAAGCTACGCAATACTCAGTTTGGAAAATAGTTTATCAATGATTTATGAATTATAAAGGATTTATCCGTGTTTTTTTGTCCTTTCTTTTAGGAAGTATTTTTTTATGGAAGGTTTGAGAAAACACTGCAATTCCACATAAAAATATTTCGTTCTAGACCAGGTTTCTCCTTAATACATCTTCAGGTGATCTTATATCAAGTATTTTTTATTTTTTAACTTTTTGTGGATAAGTTAATGTTATAGGCTTGGCAATGGCTGATTCTTTTATCAGTTTACAATAAGAGCACTACGCCAGGATTATAAACGGCTTTAAGGGGAATATATATAACCCTTATAAAGGAAAAATATCTTCTCTTGCAAAAATGATTAAGTACCTACAGGTGACTTAAAGCCGTAGGCTATAATGAACATACATGGAATCTGGAGGTATAACTAAGAAACATAATTTATGGTGACCTTTGCATAAGATTAATTACTGTGATTACCACATATGAGTTTAGAGAAATATTCCCTTGGTTGTAACTTAGGCTCGCCTTCTCTTACATTCTCATTGTATTATTAATTTGGTACTCAGACTCAAAAAACTGGTATCTGATCAATATAATTAAAAATCTAATCTTTGGATTAATTCAAAATAGCTAGGATAAAACTGGTCAAATTGTATGATTTTGCTTGTGCTAACGGGTTCGTGGTTTTCAAACTTGTGTGTGTAGAGTATCAAAATACTAATATACCGATACATATCCTATGCATAGAATTCAGTTCTAAACATAATTATTATAAAAAATGTTACTCTCTTACTTAAAGGAAGATATTTCATAATCCATTTTTTTCGCCATCTATTGAGTAAATTAATATCGAAAATGTGGTGAGCATCGTACCAACGAATTCACTCTTAAAGAGGGATTGAGCGAGGTTTGCCTGGCATGTTATATGTGCCGGAATAAGAAAGAATTAACGAAATATTTACAACTTTTACCAATTTTCACCATATACGAGAATTAAAAAATTAAAATCCACGAATTACGGTTTTAACTGCTTGACCATCCGCCTTACTCACCAGATATAGCCCCAAGCGACTTCTTGCTGTTCCCACATCTAAAAATTGCGCTCGGAGGACAGAGATTTTCGTCAAATGAAGAGGCAATCACCTTCGTGAACTATTATTTTGCAGAGAAAAACGCCGAGTACTTTTTGGACTGTTTACAGAGATGGGAGCATTGCTGGGAGAAGTGTGTAGAGTTACAATGAGACTATGTTGAAACATTTTTTAAAAATTCAGAAAAAATGTCTTGTATCTATTTTGGGTCAGAAACTTTAAGACCACTCTCGTATATCGAAAAATGAATTCCATATTTATTTTCCTTATTAATTTCTGATTAATTTGATACTAAACAGTACGTAAATATTTTCATTTGTCCAGCATTCTACTGAAACTCTGTGACAACTAAGGGAAATGACGAGGGTGGGTAAGAAAACAATTTTCCAAATCTCAGCAGTTGGAAAGCATTCGTCAAACTCACCCAAGGGTCGTGAATCATCATAAATGGCACTTCAAAGGGGTGTGACCCTATTCTGGAACAATAGGAAAGTGTGACCGTTCGAACCTTTTTGGAGAGGATGGGCCATAAAATTTGGAGTGAGGGTCTATGGAGGGTTCAAAGGTCGCACTCCAAAACGTTGGTCAACATATCCTGTAGTCTAGGAGTTAATGATTTCAGTGAGCACCCTAAAAAATAATCACTCCATGATTCTTCAGACTATTACAGAACCAAAAGTATGCCAAAGAAATCTTTTTGTGAAAAAGGTAAAAACACGAGCTGATGAAGACGCATGAAAAAAAATGCAGTGGAAATAATGAGATAAGGATGAACCATTTTCTAAAAAAATATATATTTAGATATTAAATTAAATAAGGCAATATATAAATATATGCGATATCTGATCGTAATAATTTGGATACAAGAAACAGTAAAATGAATCATGCATCTCACTTCAAAGAGAGAGTATTCTTCCCACCTGAAATGCCTAACCTGTTCTCCTCCAAAACTCCATTGATATTAATGATAGAGTTTCTCTTAAAATTGGGAAATAATCATTGAAACATGATAAATTCATTTATGAGGTTATATATTTATGGAAGACAACAAATATTTTTTTAGGGAAGCTACTGGGGTTACCTTATACTGACTGTGGACTCCTGCTACGAGAGATGCAAAGGGGGCCAAGGTTCGTGTACCTATAACCCATTCTTGGAGAAAAGGGTCAGAAGGGTGAGATGGAATGGAGAAGGGTGAAATTTATATCTGGGTTGCTGTGTATAGACTGTGTTTGCTCATTTGTGTAGGAAAAGATCCATAGTCTATAGACAACACTAGGGCCTTTGCATTGGAAAATCTCTGTCGGTTATACACGAAAATAAAATCAAAAGGGTTAAGTGTACCCTCATGTTTTTATATCCCAAGGACACTAAAAATGTGTTTTTTTATTGTACAGAAATGAGTTTCTGGGGCTGACTATGTTCAGCAAGTTCTCAGTAGCTTATCAGTTTTAAAAATATCATATATTTCAGTAAATTCATTTAAAGTATCTAATCTAAAATGAATAAGCTATCAAAATATTCAATTTTCAGGAGGTATTTAGTCCATGCCATGAAGTTAATATTATTGATGATTTCGAGAAGTTTATCACTGTGATATGAGAGGCCCCAAGGGAAATTATGCACAGTCATTTTGGATCAGTGCAATTCACATGTTTACTCAGGGATTCCAGTTCACAATTCCAGTTCCACAATTCCAGTTATTTACCCAGGGATTTTTTTAAACGTAGCCTACCAAATAAATAACTCACCCTGCCTTTATTTAATAACCTCTGATCCAGCCTTCCAATCCCAGGGTTAATGTAGAAGGAGGTAGCCATGAAAGAAGATAAAGGATCAGCTGTCAAGTATTTTTCTCTCCTCAAATATCTGTTCTCAACGTCAAAGTGTTATATCCACCAACGTCAGGAAAGATTGGAATAAAAATTAAATAATTGCTCTTCAATTAAATAATATTTCTATGTTTTCTTGTTTGCATCTTCTCCCATAACTTTCGTACCACTGATGGGTTTGTTCCCTTCAATAAAATTATAAATTTTCATGCTTTCATCAGGGAGGAACAGCTGCTAACTAGCATTGTGGAGAAAATTGGAGGATTCAAAGTGGATAGAAAGGTTGGTGGCAATTGCAGACACTTAGTTAGCAATTATCCACCCAAGAGGACAATGAACATGCTTCGTGGCATTGCAAGGGGATGTTGGATTCTTTCCAAGGAATGGGTGAGTGGTCTTGTGAAGTTTTCATTGAAGGAAAAAGGATTGCTTGGACTTAATGATTAAGGATAGGGTTCTTGTCTATAAAACGTTGTCAGTAATGTGTTATCCCGATTCTTGTAAACAATCAAAATTAAAATCAAATGCACATACAAGCTTGTGTGTGCTCTAGCCAAAATTCCCAGCCTAACTTAACCAAAGTCTATGATTTTTTCATTAAAATTGCTACTTCTATATTTCTCTAAAAGTCCAAAAATCCTTTTGCTACATGACATTAAAAGATTGGTGACTTATGCACATCTCATATTGTCGCTTTGCCAGAATATGGTTAAACATCTCACGAGGTGAGAGAATGATTAATCATCGTAAGAGGAAAGAGAAAGGTGAAATGTTGCTCGCTTTTTTTTAGCTTATTTTATGTTGGTACCTTTCCTTTTGAAATTTAGTTATATGATTTGGTAATTATCCCACCCACATTTATTATAATAATATATGGGCTGATGACCTGCATTGGAAATATTACACGATGCATATTCCTATTATATATTATAAACTTATTTTAATACAATCTAGGAATGAAATGGTACATTTATAATTCTCTTAAACATCAAAGAGATGTATAAATTATGCTCACAGAATTTAATGTACATATTTGTATTGAACTTGCTTTCAAGTTTTTTTGAAAAATATATTTGCTTCAAAAATTTTTTGGTTTTATCATTGTCAGTACTAATATAATATAAAGGTAATGGCATGTTTATTTTGCTGCAAGGCAAAATATATAATATCTAATGTGCTTTGTTTTCTTATTTGACAATGTAATAATTGTTAATTAATATATTTCTTTGTTTTAAATTTCGCTTGTGGCCATTTTTTAATATTTGGCAATTAAATATGTATGAAGTACATAATACCTTATATTATATACAGTTATATATAAACCCATAACAATGTTTATTAAAAGGTATTCCAAAAAAAAGTCTTTTCCCAATTGTTGGGGCTTCCCCAGCTATGCACTGTTATATGAGGTAGGTTTGTTTTTCAATTCACGTTTCTTGCTCAAATCTCTCAATGACATGAAGCACCTAACACTTTTTATGTCCCTATCATCTTTGAAATACTAAAATAATAAAACTTAATTTTGGTAAATTTTTATATTTTGGTAGACACGAGTATTAAAGGACTTATTAAAGGAAAATATTTAAGGAAAATATTCCCGAATTCCGAAACGCATATATAATCAAAGTGGTCAACTTCTCTAGAAATGATTTGTTTAGTCTTAAACATACATGTACATTAAATTACATGGGTATAATTTTTGCATCACTCTGATGTTTAAGAGAATTATAAATGTATCATTATATGCCTAGATTATATTAAAAGAATTGTATAATAGGAATATGTACCATGTAATATTTCCAATGCAGATCATCTGCCCATATAGGTATTCTTATAATAAATGTAGGCAGCAGAAGTACCAAATCATCTAAGTAACTGCCAAAGTGATAGGTATCAACATAAAATCAGCTAAAAAAGTGATTGCAACATTTCACCTTTCTCTCACCTCGCCAGATATTTCACCTTTCTCTTGCCTTGTGCAATGTTTAACCATTCTCTTGTCTTGAGAAACATTTGACCATATTCCGACAAAGTTAATATCAATAGAAACATTGTGCTATGCTACAAGGGTAAATATGTGTCCTCAGTGAACCTCCCTTTTAATACAATACTTGAGCAGTCTTATGTACAGATTTCAAGTACTATTTCAGTTTATTTATACCATGACATATTTACTCATCCATAGGTCTTAAAGTCATTGGACAACAATAAGTGGCTGAGTGAAGAGGAATTTGAAATCGGCTATTTCCTACCTGCAATTACAGTAAGTATTATTTTCAATTGTAATGTTGAAAAATATATTAAAAAGCAACCAGTGAGTCCCACTTTTGCAGGGTATTTTCAGTTTTCTCTAAATATGAAATGGAAGCTCTTGAATCAGGAGTTGGGTGACACAAAGTGGTGAAGAACACATTAATTTGGTTCAATTCATAGATCACCAAGTACTATTTTTTTAGGCAGCTTAAGGACAACAGACTGCAGAGTTCAGCAAAGGGACAAGCATAGGAGATTTGGGGTTAATATAGATTATTTTAAAAAAAATTAAATTATGAGATGTTGAAAAGGTAGAAATATGTACTAAGTGGTAGTCAATCACCCAGTTGAAGCAGCTGAAAAACTGTGTATCCAGGTACATAGTATCTTAAAGGAAAACAGGAGACTTGAAAGAAACTTGATGGACATTATTTATTTATATTAAAAACAGCACAAAGGCCTCTTACACTGTCTCTATAAATACAATAAATAAAAAAAATAATACACAACAAAAAATTATTCAACAGAAATTACATAAAGAAATATTTACAAATGACATGGAGGATTAGGTAAAATTAAGGGAGTATACTGGGGGGGTGAGCTCTAATTAGGAGGTGCATTTAAGTAAGAATTGGAAAACACTTCGCAACAAGGATAGATCCAAGGAGGAAAACTGAGTGGCGAGGGAGTTAAATTCTGTAGGGATTCGGTGGAAAAGAGATCACTGTGAAGTGGAAAGATGGAATTTAGGGGTTTCAAGAAGACTATGGTTATGGGTGGGATGTTAAGGAACATGGATGGAAAATAATGGAAGTAAGATATTAGTTCCGAGAGATCCGTTGAGGATTTTATAGAGAAATTTGATTAATCTGCAAATTCGATTGTAATATTTCACAAGTAGTTAAAAAAATTTTGAACCAACCTTATAAACAAAAGTGACACTGAATATTCTAGATGCCCTGCTGAGGTCACATTAATGAAAATCCATGGTAAGAGTATGAAGGTGCATGAAATGGTGTTGTAGCTGGTGTTCTGGGCATCAGCGTGAATGCGTACATGGTATTTTATTTCATTTGTATGTGAGAAACTTAGGTATTTGCATTTTTGCATGGGCATATCAAAGTACTGAAGTTGTTTTGTCCTTAAATCCCATATTAAGTTTTAATCTTTCTCATTTCTTCCCTCAGAAAGTTCGGTTGGCTCGTGAGCAAAGTATGCCATCAGTTTTCCGTCACTACCTGTTCTCCAGGCATGGTCCTTTCTATGTTGGAGATTCTTGCTCAAGCCCCCCTGCCTCAGATATCAGGGAGCTGTTGGTACTGTGTGGTGGTTATGTGGTCACGAATTTAAGGGCTGCAAAAATAGTCATTGTTGGCGAGGCGAGATCCAATTCAGCTCCAGTGAGGCGTGTGAAAGACCAGATATATGTGACTGAGAAATGGGTCCTGGATTCTATAAGTGAAGAATCAGTTTGCCCATTTCAGCCCCCATATTTGGTCAATACTCCACCTAAAAAGAAGTCCACGTGATATTGTCTTGGTTTTATCATTACATCTGTAAATGTATATTTTGTGTCTCTGCCTTTATTCTAGATTGTTTTGAAGAAAATTATGAAAACAGGCTAAAATTTCAAATTTTACAATTAAATTTTATATTTTCATAAAAGATCTGTTGTCCTTATTCGTTTTATTTCTTGATGTACATATTCATCATTGCCACAAGACTGAACTGTAACAAATTATTAAGAATGATTCATCAGTGAATCTGTGTGTACTACAAATATCAATAGTTTACTGTTGTGCTGTCTGGGTGTATTGAGTTTTCCGGTTAATACAATTGTTGCAGGTTTGAATCCTGCCTGGGGCATGGGTGTTTTGTTTCTCCAATGTAGTGATTTGAAGAGGTGCTAATTGACCATAGCCATTGAGACACCCTATAACTAAAAATACTTCTACTTTACTGTCATTCACATCTATTGCTGGGTATTATTTATCAGTTTCCAATTTTCTTTATATTCACCCTTTCATGCCATATTAATATTTGTTGTCCATATTTTATTAGTTATCTTTCATCATTGTTTTTAACATAAAAATTGACAAAGCCGTCAACTGAAGTACATTATTTCTGACACCCATGGTAGGATTTATATCATCTTGGCACATGAACTGCCTCTCGTGGTATATAGAATGTTAGTACATAATTATTTCTTTATTCAACAATAATTTGTTAAAGTCTTAATCTGGTTAAGTTTTCTGAGCATAGTGGTAAAAATTTCCCCATTCATAACACTATTTCTGTTATGTGATTTGTAAAAATCACATTTCATTTATAATCTGTGATTTTGGAATATTCAGAAGAGAAATTTTATGGAGAATATGTTTTTCACATGAAGCGAGCACCTTAGATTTATGTGGAAGAGAACTTTAGGAACTTTGCAGATTATGGAACCATGGACACAAAGGCACAGCTGGAATGGTTCATTTGAAGTGGCATGAATGATGGTATACATTATGGGAGTAAAATAAAGCTACTGAGTTCAAGGTTTAATAATTTCATACGGTCTGTAGAATGTGTAGTCTATAAGCTCAAAATCTACTTATGTGCACTTACAAGGATCATATTCTTGGTGACACAATGGTCCTCAAACTAACCTACCCTCGTTAAAACATTTAGACACCAAGTCACCATCATTCATCAGAAAGCATGAAATAAAATTTGACCTTCTAATCCAGAGGAAAAAGAGATGTCCTGTGCTGGACATCATAGAAATGCTGACAGTGTAGACTTCATTGTGCATTTATTGAAGAAAAGAAAGAACATTAGAATAACAAAAAATACACCTTTCTGAACGTACCCTTTCTTCCATGTGTGAAAGACAGCTGATCATATGCATCAAATTCTTTTGGGACTATAAAGTCTCTGTTAATAGTGAATGTAAATAGTGTCAAAAAGAAGGACAATAGCCAGTAAAGTAAATTGAGCCATTCTTTATCAGATTATTGCCTTACCATCATCACGTACAAAGGAGCCAAGTAGCTAGTAATTGGGGTAGCTGAAATGGATGGGGATTACGGCAGGCATGAAACCTTCCAAAAGGTATTATTTAGGTTATCATTTGTTTGATGATATTTTCTCTGTGCATGTTCCTCTTGTTTGGCAACTCAATTGTCTAGGGCCCTATATAACTGGTACTATTGGAGAAAAAAATATCTTCTTAAAAATTTCAAAATGAAACTTGCAATAGGGGAAAAGTTACACTGCTGGTTGGGGCCTGTTCTTGCCTGTAGGGTCTGAGAAAAGCTGTCTAACCAAGGACCAGTTCTACTATCTGGTAGAGGAATTTCATGGAAGATTAACACTTCTGATATGATGGTGTATGGTAGAATGAATATGTGTGAAATATTGGAAGAAAATTTCATTCGATATTTTATCTGGGGTGATTCTAAATAGCTACACTCTCTTTAAAGAAAATTTTAGAAGACCTGACAGCAAAGGCAAGTGCTTGTAGTAAATATAATTGAGCATTTAGACAAGAGGGTGGGCTTCAATACAGGAAGGTACAACAAAAGATGGTAATCATAAACTGAAAAAGAGGCTATCTATTTGGTATACAGCACTAGGAATAAAAGAAAATGTTCTAGAAACATGTATTTGGTGTAATCAATGCTTGAAAGGGAAATGTTTCACCAAATACAAATGATGGGGTGAATAGGACTATGTAACATTACATGGTTTGCTTCTCAAGTTTCCGCTCGGGTAAAGGTGTTGATGTGTAAGTCTGCCATTATCTTCAGGGTGTGTCTGACCCTGAAAACAATAACAGACTCAGTCGTTGAAATGTCAGTATCCATCAACACCTTTACCCTGGCAGAAACCCTAGAAGCATACCACAAATTCATTCTGGAAAACCTGAGATCTTTTATCACTATGTAGCATTGTCAAATATCTCAATTCATATTTCTCTTAATAATTCTGAGAGTATATAGTAGCTCTTCATTAACAGAAATTTTGAACAAATTTTCAATGACTTAGTTATATACTAATTAGATGTTATTGATTCAGGAAGAGGGTTGACCATTTTCATTCCTCTAACCAATGTACTTTTTTCATATTCTAGACCTATGATGTGAATTGAGTTACTCTTTCTTGCACCATAGTAGAAATATTTAGTAAGTATAATTGAACTATAGATATACAATCAAGAGATACATATGAAGTAGGCGTCTGTAGGCAGACACCCTTCAATAAGAATTCTTATTCCTATTGAGATATTCTTAAGAATATGTAAAAGTAATCAAAGTTGGCCAATATATCAGCCACTGAAAAGGCCTACTTTACAACGTGTGCCATTTTTTATTTTATATCTCTTTCTCATTTTACATCTTTATTTCATCAGTGCTTATAAGCAAGAGCTTATAAGATATATCTTAGCTAAGTTGCCTGAAGAGGAAGCCACTGCCACCTCACCTTCTGCTCCTGCACCAGGATGCCTTTTGTGACTGAGATTGTGTTACCTGAATATGATGCATGGTATCCAAGCCTATAATGGTTATAGCCTTATTATTGTTTTGTAGAATTTCAATGTTAACTTTACATTAGAAATTGTGAGAGAATTCCACCAAGGAAAGCCTCAAAAAGGACCATTTAAAGAGAATATGTTTGATCATTTGGAAGATGAGTGTTTAACAGGTTTCAATAATAATTCTTAGGATCCAAATAGTTATGCTGCCAACGTTTCCAAGGGGAAGTGGAAGAGGCTGTTTGCAAATATTGAAGAGACTATCTGAAAGAGGTTGAAAACAATAATCTCCTAAATGTGAATGTAAGATGTTTATAGAATATATTAAGGAATGGCAATGAATCCAATGCTAATTTATTATCTACTTAAACATAGTCAAAAGACCTTTCTACAATTAAATATTTGGATGGCAAGAATTGTTACTTATAAATATCAGAACAGACCTATCACTGGGCTTTTACCTGTTTTTGACTTAAATGTAGCAATTGTATTGGTTTAGGCATTTTTGTGGACCTCACATACAAATACTGCTCAATTGTTTGCTAATATTGAAGAGACTATCTGAAAGACGTTGAAAACACTAATCTCCTAAATGTGAATGTAAGATGTTTATAGAATATATTAAGGAATGGCAATGAATCCAATGCTAATTTACTATCTACTTAAACATAGCCAAAAGACCTTTCTACAATTAAATATTTGAATGGCAAGAATTGTTACTTCTAAATATCAGAACAGACCTATTACTGGGCTTTTACCTGTTTTTGACTTAAATGTAGCAATTGTATTGGTTTAGGCATTTTTGTGAACCTCACATACAAATACTTCAAAATGCTGTGAAATGATAGTAACTTGATGTGAAAGTCACTTATGGTACCTTGTTCATGTTAAACGCATTGACTTGCCATTTTTATGATAAATGTTGCTATGCCTTAATGAAACATTTTCTGAAATATTAATAGCCAATGTGAAAAAATGCAAATTTGAAATAAGTGATATACTTTAATGTAAAAAAACTATTTATCTTTCATGTGGTTTTGAAAATTAAATATTGAAGTCTAGGTCCCGCCAAAACTAGCAAACTCTGCCATCTATCGCTGAATTTTGAAGACTCTTAAAAGAGAATTCTGAAATAAAATAGTCCGCATTTTTATGGAACGGAACTGTGGTGTAATGTTTAGATAAAATAAATATACATAAACAACATTTGTCGTTCATGTAATTCACCACCATACCATATTCTATCATTATTTAGTAGTAATATCATCGGATGTTATGTATCATCACTACTGAATGTTCGGCACTTTTATGAGAACTCTTACCACGTGTGTTTTGAGATTATATCGACTAGATTGTGATTAAGTGACTAAAGAGAAGTCTGTCACACACTCCAGGCTTCATGGCGGAGGCGGAGGTACAGTGAACTGATGTCTTTTTTTTAGGATGTTTCTCTTCACCGTATGTTTAAAAAATTGACTGACCGTTCATTTCAGTTATATAAGGCTCTGAAGGACCTCCCTGTCCGATTGCAAACGTCTCGGCGCAAAGAAAGGAGGGTTGTTATTGAAAAAGTGATTGGAATTTTGGAGAACCCAGGTATGTGACAATTCAGTCTTTCTGTCTGGTACATCTAATATTTTATCTGTAACATTTTTACCGATTGCCCTCTGCGTCAGGTGTCAACGAGAATGTGATCAAAGGCCTCTGCAAAGTTTTGAACATCGCCTTACAAAGATACCGAGATAGTGGGTCACAGGCTGTGATTAAAGATTATATCTCAGCTCTCGTTAAATATCATGGAGACTGGACCATAAAGCATTTGACATCAGTGCTGAATGACGTTGCTGTTGCGCACAAGAATTTGTCCCCTACGTATGTCCATAAGTTCTAGTTTACTTGTACAATATAATTTCTAGAAATGCTATTTTGGATCCCCATGAGGAAGTGGCTACCTAGCCTATGTTACCGGCTACATGGCGTGTTTGGCCTGCTACCGAGGCTGTGTAGTCATTTGGACATTGTGTAGCCACTTTCTCCTGCTATATTTCGGAGTCTGGGTTATTAGGTTATGATAATGAATAATTTAGGAGATTACTGAGTGTGTTTGCATTAACATTATATGCAATGGTCCTCAGTCTGTCATAACTTATCATGATATTATTGATGGCAATGTTCTCATTATTATTTAGGAAAAATACAGCTCAGACCGGACTTTATGCTTTGGTATGGTCTAACCTGTTAATCCAAAATGGATGGAAACAGTGCTACGAATCATCTAAGAGTGAATTTCAACGCCTTATTGAGGTTCAGGTAAGTTAAAATGGAGTTATTTATTGTCGCTATACTGCCAATAATATACTGATTGAATATAACAACACACATAGCCATATTTTATGGTTACATTGGTCATATGATTTGGTTATATGTACTTGGGTTATAGTTATATTTACTCAAAATTGTGAAGGCTGTTTAGGTTGCATGGATAGTTTCCTCTTTAAAGAGAGATTCACAGAGTGGACAAATAACCTTTCTCTTTCATGTTTATGACATTTCCTTTGTTCCATAGCAGCCAATAGATTTTTCAGAATTGCTGAGTAATATATCTGATGTATAGCTATTAATGTGGTACTGTATTCTATACCTCCTACTATTTTCTTTTCTGACATTTGTTTCACAATGAATACTTTGTCAGTATGTAAGTTTTGTTACCAGAAATCGTTTCTTTCTTCGGGTTTTTTGCTTCCGTCTTAGTTATTTATTTTATCATTTTTAGTCTAACCTAATTGATGTAATAATAGTAATATCTTTATTGATGGAAAATAGGAGGCAGACTCCCCCCAAAGTATATGTGTATACTTTAGGTGAAAGTTGATTATATAAATACCAAATAATATTTTGGCTAATTACAATTGATATTGCACATTTCATAGTCATTTAAAATAATTAATAAATTTTTGTAGTTATATGATGTCATCCATTAATATTTAGTAATTTCATTAATAGACACATTAAAATTATCATAGAATTTTTCAAAGTTTGCAGTCACACATAAATAAACCTATCATTTAGCCCATTGGCTAAATAATTGTTGTCCATCATTCTCAAACCCTGGGGATGTTGAATGACTCTGCCATCGAAATGTCAGCTGCAATGCAGAATGTGACCTGGTGAAACACCCGAATAACCTTCACCTACAATACTCTGGGAAAGCATCTATTCCTTCTTCATCATAATAATACTTAATGGAACGGGATATACACACACAACACAGCAGCTATAATATTGCACCAAAATATTGACCTTAAACTTAATCTTATACAAACAGGAATGCTTTATACAAGTCCCTGCCCGAAAACATACTGGAAAATGAAGGATACAAATTATATTGGACATATTACTCAATACAAGTAAAATAGTCATAAACAATAGAGCAGACATCACATTCACCGATAAAAAATCTTAAAAAACATACATACCTGATTGACACAGCTATCCCAAATGTTTCAAATTTAATAAAAAATGAAGAAGAAAAATAAAAATGTATACGCCATTAGCATTTGAAATAAAAGAGCTCTGGAGTAGGGAAATAATAACATTAGTACCAGTTATAATATCAGTCACAAGCATCACCACAAAATGTTTTCTCACCAATTTGTATAAGTTAAAATTAAAAAAAAATTTATACAGCTATTCAAAAGGCAATTGTACTCAAAACAGCTGTACTAGTGAGGAAATTCCTGTGTCGACAATATAGAGGAGCATGTGGGATTGATGAGAACCCGTTACATGTCCAAGAATGCCACAAAAAGTGAGGACAAAGGGAAATAAAACCATTTTGACTTTTATTTAGTTGAAATTAGGACAATAGAACCCTCCTTTTTTTAAATTTTTTGAACAATTACAATTTCAAAAACACCCATGCCTGAAGCAGGACTTGAACCCATTACCATTGGCTTAGCAGGTGGACTTGGTGCCCCCCTGTCTAACCTGAAGCAAAATATTGCATATCCACAAAATACATTGAAACTGGTTGAGACAATAAAATATTTTAACTAGTGGAAAAGTGTCATCTTCTATGTCATTGATGTGTTTCAATTCCACCAAACCACACCAGAAGCTATGCAATTTGTTGATATTGGAGTATTACTAATAAACTAAATTTAAACTATGAAAACTAATATTATTGGTCAATCAAGGCATTTCAAATATCTATCATTGTATAATGGTGAATAATCATTAATTCAACCAAGCTGAAAGCAGTACATTTTAGCTTTAATAATTGAAAATTCTGGAAAATGGCCACAGATGTGACAGACTTATCTACCAAATTATCCGCAGTCTTATATAGTTTGAAGTTTCTCATGGGCCTCTTTCCACAGGGGCTACTGGCAATTTATCATTGTAATTTTATGAGTAAAGTATGAAATTTAAATCTGGGATCAGCTGTGATTCTCTTAAATAGGGAATATATACTACAAGAAAAAGGAATAAGAATCATAACGGGTGAATACAAAAACTGTCCCTGCAAAACCTATTTAAAGAGTTAAGGCTATTCACAGTGCCATTTGTATATACAGTCAATGTCCACTATGACTATGGGATGTAACAAGAATCTCATTATAGCAAGTGATTTTTCTAGCCACTGTCACTCATTGGTAAAAGCATACAGTATTTTGTTGGTTGTAATGAGTGGCCATTTATGTAGTATTTTCATAATAACAAGTCGAAATACGACCGGGTTATCCTGGTGTTTAGTGTGCATACCAAATAATCCAAAGGTTGCAGGTTCAAGCCCAGGGCATGGGTGTTGTGTTTGTCCAGATGGGTTTTTTTTCTATGACTTGAAGAGGTGCGAAATGACCATGGCTAAAAAGCATCCTATTAACAAAAATACTAATACTACGAGTCAAAATATTCCATCTTTGTAATCAGAGGTTGCATAATCTGGGATATTCTGTTCCTTTATTGTTACTAATCACAAAGTTAGACAAGCCAGCAATCTAAAGCAATTTGTCAGTAGAAAGAGTGAAAGAAGTTAAAGATTCAAATTACCGCCACCATTCTTACAGAATTTTCCAATACTCCTAACTTTTCTTCTGAGTTACAAATGAGCTTCATCTAATTAGTGGAATGAAATGGGATTTTATGTTGTAGCTGAATAATTCACATCATAGTCAAATCCCCGAGGGCCTTCCTCTCTAGGCTGTACGTTGCAAACAACAATGTTGAACCACCTGGTTTAGGAAGCGAATTGAAGTCAGTGAAGGGAAATCTCTTAGAGGTGTTTAGATAACAACGGGATGAGCATCATACAAGATACGTCTGCAAACTAACAAAACAGCTTAGGAGACCCCATGGATGCTGTTTTTTTTAGTCTGTAGTATTGTATATAATCCACTTGTCGCGAATAGCCTGTGTTGTCAACGTCTCTTATGTCATCTCGAGGCTCATCTAAAAAAAGAGGAAATTCTTGTGATGGAAAGGAAAAGAAAGGGTTTGCATTTTGCCTGAAATTTTTAAATCATCCAGCCATGCAAACATAGAATTGTTTAGAAAACTAAAATTGGTAGACAATATGGATTATCATCATCAACTTTTTTCACCATTTTAAAGAGCAAAAAAGATTAAATCTGTGGTTATACAAAAAATACATGACCGAGTACCAAAAAACAGTCTGCCTGAGAATCAACTTAACATACCGCACCATTTTAAGTTTCAGATTTGAATTGGTATATTTCATCTCATTATAAGTTTTGGTCATGACGTGTTCAGTGTGGTGTGGGGAAATTGGCAACAAAACGAAGAGACTTTTGCTCTGCGACTTGGAGAGCGTGGGAGGGAAAATGTGAAGGTCACAGGGGGTGCAGTAGTCGGGAAGGTGAATGAGTGGGATGGAATCTAAACTTGGGCCTCTAAACTTTGTTTGCGACTGTGTATGTGGGAGGGCTGTGGGTGGCAAAACAAAACTGGCTTGCACCAAATAATAAAACATGAGGGGGAAACCCGGTAAAAATTTTATAATAAACAATTCCTTAAGTGACACATACGATGCCATCAAATGTGGTGATGATGTGCACTTAAGCCAGCGATTGCTTAACCTTACTTTTTTACAGCGTATTTCCGAAGAGTAATTATGGTTCGTATGATAAATTGGCTCTAATTTATGAATTCATGCACCATCTGTCAATGAAATTAATTATTTTTCCGGCTTAAGATGTCTACAATACATTAATGAAAAAATTCTGGAATTTTGTCTCCACCACACTTGCAGTGCTAGGATTCATGATGATGTATGTATTAAGCATCAGTTATAGTGAGTGCCTGTAATTACAAGTACTTTTCTGTCTTTTGTCATAGCTTGTTATAATGTGCCGACCAAGTTAGCCTGGGCTAAGCACGCTAGCTGGCTAACCCACAGGTTGCAGGTTTGAGTCCCACCCAGGGAATTGGTGTCGTGTTTGTCCATGATGGTTTTTGCGATGACTGGAAGAGGTGTGAAATGACCATAGCTGTCAATGCACCCTATAAACAAAAATACTACTACCATTTGTTTTAGTGCACTTTGACTGTATTTATAAATTGTGCATTAATTCAATAAGTAATCACAGGTGGCATACAGGGAAAGGAACTGCTCCCCCTTATACATACATTATGCTGATTTGTGAATTTTAACATGCTTTTGGGGTAATATACTTGATGAGCTCTATCACAACCTATCATACTGACGTTAAGGTAGAATAATTTAGTTTTACTTAATTTATTTCAATCTTAGTTAATGGTGAAACTATACATCATGAAATCTTTTGTTCATGTTCATTTCTCTTCAGTTCAGCATTTCTGTTTTAGTTCAGACCTGTTGTAGAGTGAACGCCAGTATACTGTGCTTAATATTCTCATTTAGATACTGCATGATCATCTTTACTCCCCAGGCAAGCCTTCTCTTGGTCGTCGTTGCAGCCGAAGATTCTCTTCGCTCTCGAAAAGCCTATCAGACTTTAGCAATGACTTGGAGCATGGTACCAGAATGCATAGAGTTGTGTGGAAATATTTTAACTGGTGCAAGCGAACCCAGTGCACAAAATACAATCCTAGGAGCGTACCTGATTCAGTACTTGTCAGCTGAGAAAAATGTGGAGTTGATCAATAAATATAAGGTATGTATGTGTATATTTAAGTAAGATTGGTGAAACTCAGAGATGGCATTGTTTGGCATCACCATACTTTTCACAAGCATTCCAGTGAAAAATCAGTATGTGCCATGGAAATACTACTTGCCCGGGCAAAGATAGACCCGGATTTTATACAAGAACTATTACATCTCATTAACCATATGAGTGTCAAGTATAATTGTATAATTTCGTGCAAAAATTGTCAGGCTATTTTACTGAGAAATACAGAAATTATGAAATACTTCTGTAAAAACCATTATTATTCTTAATAATTTAATAAAAGTTTTACAAGTTAGATTAAACAAATTATTTTATTACAATTAGGTCAGAAAACAATTCTTTTGATATGACTTTTGAAGGATTACATACAGCAATATATGATACCTATCATTATTATTTGAAGAGAAACAATATATGACTAACCTTAAAACCATTCTTTGCCTTATCGATGTTAAAACAGAAGAATTTCAGATCAGGTTTATATAAACTCAGCTGCCGAGATTACAATGCTGTTTATGTTTGGATAAACCGGGGGTGCAATTGCCAAGTACGAATTAGAGAACACAAAGAAGCCTTCTTAACTAGAACCCTATTTGCCAAACTTCTATCACCATTTACATTCACTACCACCATCCACATTTATCCCTGTTATATTATATAACAAAAATAAAGGTAAAAAAAAACTTGATAGTCAAAAAGACTGAAATCTTCCAATACAACCTTGATCCTGGCCATACAAGGAACATTTCCTCGATCCAGTGGGGAAACTTTGTGGCAAAAGTTTATCAGGAACTCCAGATGTACGCATACTAATGGATACTCTTCCAAACAAAATCATTCAATCACACATGTGCCCCAGTAGAATATCATTCAATTCTTTTTAATTTAAAATTTTTTTGCAGGGTCCTCTCACTGTATCTGTGGCCAAAGTTGCCATTGGAAGCAAAGTAAAGCCACCACCTTACTTGATTCGGGAATGTGAGCCACTTCTCCGCCACGTATCTCATGAGGAGTTCAAGGAGACTTTGCTGCCTGCCCTGCAGAAGGCCATGTTGCGCAGTCCTGAGGTTGCCCTGGAGAGCGTGGGGATCTTACTCTCCAAGCTGTCCTTGGACCTGAGCCGTTATGCCAGAGATCTAGGCCATAACATAATTGGTGAGACATGAATTCTCTTTTATCTTTAATTGAGTTCATGAATCTCTGGTTGCATTAAACGTTTTGTATTTCCTACCTAAAGCAATCCGGAACTGTGGTAGTTATGAGCTTACAGTTATGAGAAAATATCAGGATTTCCACTTTGAATCAATTGGAGTTGAAAGAATTGAGTTACTTGGACTAAACATACTGTTAATACTGCAATTGTATCATTATTTTTATTTATTTTATTTTGTGGTACACATTGCAAGTTGGCTACCAGCCGGGTGGCAATGACATGAATATGGCCCATGTGCAACAATTACAAAGAAAATAGTATGCAAAAAGACCCCTTGTAATTTTAAAAAACACATAGATATATATAAAACACAAGTCACATCTACCAAGAACAATTAACATCTACAAAAAAGAAAACAATTAACATCTACAGGATTGAATAATTAATCAAATACTCCTTGCAT
>WURS02470944.1:0-13045 GCA_011762765.2 Rhinocypha anisoptera | reverse complement strand
TTGAGGAAAGACTGACGGAAGTTCGAGTTACTGCCTCCTACTTCCCATATTCCTTCACCAAGCCTTTCTCTCCGTCTGCCCTCGCTTAACATTTTATTCCTACTGCGCCTCTATTCATTTCTCCAGTTCCATTCCGTCATTTTGCGGAAGTCATCGTTCGAAATATCCCCGGAGTCGTATAAACACAATATTATTTCGTCACGTAAAGTGGCTAAATATTCAAATGAAAAACTCAAAAAGATACCACTCTCTGTTAATCTTGTCTTGTCTGTTATTCCAACATTTTAAAGTCAGAACACTGAGCAATATATAAATTATCAGTTGAAAATGATGCAAAGGAAGGTTGCCTTAGTCCCGGGTTTTTGGTGAACGTTGAGAAAACCTGAAATTTTTATTACACAACCCACATAGGAAGGAAGCTCCACTAGATGCACATTGATTGGAGCTTTATTGGAGTTTTCCTGCTTGGAAGCACGTTGGAAATTAGAAATGGTAAAAATAAATTCTAAAAATGTAAATTCCTATTAGTAATAAGGATATAATTCTTTCATGAAGCAGACTTTCAAATGCATTGTACGGAAAAGCAATATAAAAAAGAACCCTTATATTCAAAGAAAAAATATTTTAATAATTTTCTTGTCTTAAATATTTATGTAGCGATCATTTCTTTAAATCCGCAGTTTCCACATTTAAAGCTATTTAATTATATCTTAATATACATGATTTATATGTAAATGAATACTTGTACACATACTTTTTCCGAAAAATTGACACATGTTTAAAAATGCAAAGTACTTTATCATATTAATTATAGATAATAAAGACCTTTTAGTAATGGAAACGAGTCTTTAAAAGTGGTTTATAAACGAGAATTTAAAAGTGGTAAAATGTTTTATAAATACCTATCTTTTGGGAAAGTACAATTTTCCTTCACTCTCTTTTAATTTTTTCTTCTGTTGATTAAAATTCTTTATTATTTTTCATTCACCACCGCAATAGATGTAGGATTTTCACCTTCTTATCTACCCTTCACACTTCTCTTGTTTGACCTATTTTATCCCTAATATCCGTTTCTTGAAGAACCCCTCCAATCATCCATTGGCACTAATTTCAATTAGACAGTATCAAACGTTTCCCAATTTCATTCATGCACTTCCTCTCTTGAAGACAGGCGTCCCGTCATTCTCCATGAATTTCGCCACCATAACCCGAAGATATTGAGGGGCTTCCCTTCATTTCCCTCCCTACCCTACTCTTTAAATTTCTCTCTATAATGCTTTTGACGGAATGGAAGTTTGTTCCCCGTGACTATCGTCTCTTCTTCCTTAATTTAGACGATTTTGTCATTCACTATCATTTTATTAATTGCCAGATTTCTCCATTTTTTTAAGCTGTAAGATTCACGAAGTTACTTTCCCATACGCAGATGTACTTCATTCACCCATATTTAATCCGAAATACTCGATATTTTTATAATTTTTGTGAGGTAAAGAATTATATATAAATTACATTGTTGGCGGTTAGTTGTATCGTCAGTTTGGACGCCGTCGTATTTGTACGAAATGTGGCCAATGGGATGACAGCAGGGTAGATACGGGCTAAAGTGGTGCGAACGCATGTAGGTGTAGCATGGAAAATCAATGAGAGGCTTGTATCTATAAGTCTAAATCCAATATCGATCAGAACTTTTTCTGTACTCTTTATTTTAATTTTCAAATCTCAGTGCCACCATGATATATAATATTTGCTGCTTCATCTAGTCCACATCTCCCTGCCACAAACACACACACGCACGCACTCTCGCTCCGAAACTCCGCGGCCTTCCAGCGGCACAAGCGTGTCAAATCCCGAACTGCAGACCGGCTTCCAAATGCCCCTCCGCCCTTTCCGTTTTTGCCGGCCACACACGTCCGTTTGACTACGTGTACCTTAGATGATTCCGTCCCAATCTGCCCCAGGGTTTTAATACGCTTCCTAAATTCTTCCCCGTGACTTTTTTTTGCCTTTTCCGTTCCCTCCCTCGGATTAATGTTTTTGAGCGGAATGTGTGAGCTTAAGCCGGACGCATTTTACGCGGAAGTTTATAAAAGCATCCTTTCGAAAAAAGTAATGAGAGTAATAAATCCCTCGGGTGCTCTTTTATTAATGAGTAATCCGATTAGGGGATTTATCGCTGTTTTATTTATGCGTTTTTCTTGAGAAGTTGGGTTAATTCCTCGTTTGCCGGTTTCTTCCGCCACTTTGTGGTTTTGTCTTTATATCCTGCGTCCCCGCTGGATTAACGGCCCCTACGATTTTGCCTCGTCTGAGGGTCCTTTATATATTTAATAAGAGCCAGGCCATGATGAATTTTTCTTCTACTTTTAATTTGGAAATGACCGTCAACAATTGATTAGGTAGACCTTTTACTCATATATCTTAATATAACTATTTTAGTACTACACCAAACGCCCTCGGAAATTAATATAGTGATGTGTGGCGTAATATGTGAGGTAGAGGTTTTCATAAAAATACCTGGTTACTATTTACAACTTTATATTTCATTGGCAGGATTCATTCTTACTTATACTAGATCCAGCATGCAGGTCCTTTCTCGCCTTGTAGGAAAACCTGTTAACTGGCCACTATAAGTGGCAAATACTTGTTATATTGTTGGCGAATGAATTCTGATCCCAAAAAATAAGAATTAAATGAATACATATAAATGAACAGTTATCGCACAGAAAAGATGCATTACTATTAACTAAAAAAGTCTTAGGTTTGCTCTTAGCTAAGAATTTCAAGCTACGGGTTAATTAAAATAGACAAAAGGAAATGAGACTCACTTTCATTTTCATACATATAATATAACACACGTTTGTTTTGAATACCCTTAGGGTGTTTCTATATGTTTCTCCAACATTTTCTTAATTGATCATTTAATTAAGCAGTTCCTTTGACAAAATCAGAATCTCCCTGAAATATTGAAATTAATGGCAATATTTTATGTTTAGATCCATTATGTTCCTTTGGAAAGGTGTTAATTAATTGATTATGTAAGTTCGACACGAATACTCTTTACACTGCGTTACTTAAGTCGCTCAAAGTAATGTCTCCTTAGGCAGAGATAAATTGTCTCCTCTATGTAATCACTGCAGCATACTAATTTAATGAAATGTTATTCTCTGCTCTTGACTCAGTCTAAGATATCTGAGTAATGGTAAACCCGCCTGGTGTACGCGTACGCCTCACATAATCTCGCTTCACATCAGAGAGAGCACTCTTATCAAAATAAATATTTCTTGTTTCATCAGCGTGAGTTACCATTGACAGTATTAGGAGCACGAGATAATAAAAATGATATAAAGAGACAAAATATTATTTATTATTTCGATTTTTATATAGAGATTTTTATGCTCACTAATTGATAGGTGAACTTTCATTCTCCTCATCATATTACCTCATACCCCTCATTAAATCATGCATATTTTTAGTACTCCCACCAGCAAGGCACTTTTAATCTCAATGATTTGTAAGTTGAAAAAACGACACGCTTTCTAATTATCGGATATTTTATTTAGAAATGGATGGATATATACCTATATGATGAAGAATATGGGGGAATTTTAGTTGATTGAAGAAAGCTGCAACTCTGTGCACAATCCGTTCGCTAATTAACATTTTTCAACGCTGCATTGTTTTATCTTTAAATTTCCTCCTCCACATGCCCTATTTACGAGCTATATACATATTTCCGCAATACATTCGTAGTAATAAATCGAAGGCAAATGTTTGATAGCCTGTAAGTCACACGGTTAATATCCCATTATTTTATATCGTCAAATATATCGTTTAATTTTTTCCATCTACCTATTAAAACGTTTTCCTTCATTTGTTCACGTATAAGTAAACTTATTTTAACCCTTTTTGCTGTTTATAATTGAATTTCTTCAATTGACCTTCATACTAACGAAAACATAAAATAAAATATATTTATTTTGACACTATATTTTTCTAAAAGCTAAAGAGCATTGAGCCCCTGCTAATGATTTATTTACCTTCTTCAATTCTATTTTACTTATAAGAAGTATTTATTTTATTATCTTTATCTGCTTACTCATTTTATTTTATAATTACCTTATAAAACTTTTTTGCTTGTTTCAGGAATATCCTGCCATACGAGTAAACCAGCCAAATCAAGCCTTGTACAAATATTTGGTAAGTCGAGAATGTTCCTTATATACCTAAACGGTTTTATACCGTTTAAGGTAGGAATTTTATGTTAACTACAGGAAAAATTCATACACCCGGGGTACGTTAAAACCCTCTTCATCGCTTACTCTCTCTATCTCAATAAAACTTTCTTCATGCTTCCTATTGGCTATCTTTGTGCCTAGAATCCATACTCCCATCCTACGCTTGCCTAACATTCTACCCTCTATTACTGTCATCAGCAGCCCATCACCCCTAGGTATCCCTTCGATTGATTTTTCCGACCTTCTTCAGATTTTCCCTAACAATAACCTACCCCATATCTTGTTAACGCAGTTCTTTTTCAAATGTCCTTTTAAATTATCCATATTAGTTATTGAGAATCTCATTACTTTCGTTTTTTAACTATTAGTTTTCATCTTAAAACCTCTCACTTCATATAAAACGCTCAACAAGGTCTGCAGCTCTTTTGACCGAACGATTAATTTACTACTAGATCTTGGTAGTCTGCGTATCTATCTGAATTCTCTGCCAAGTTTAATCCCTGAATCCAGAGCATCCAATACTTCCGTCATCATCTGCTATGAATGAAACTTAAATAGCAGGTTACAACGGATTTAACTGTCTAACCCTTTGCCTAACTTTGTTCATTCATTTTCTACACCACCTAACATGAGCTACCTGTGTTATATACAGGTTACCAATGATACGGTTATCCTTCCAGGTCACTCCTATTTTTCCTAAAACTTACATCTGCTTCGGCCGCTCTACTCTTGTTATATGCTTTGTCGAAGTCAACAAAGCATACTAATTCATCCTAATTATGTTCATATACCGCTCGATCGATGTCCTCAATTCCATTTTTGCGTCCTGAGTCCCTTTTTTAAAACTCCTAGGGCCGAACCTGAATAATCGTTTGCCCTTCTCTCCAGTCTTTTACAGATTACTCTTGAGGACTTGGTCCTCTGCATGTGGAAACAAACTAATTGTCCTTTATCATATCAGCCATTCGTCACCTCACATTCTATTAATTTCCTTTACTTTGGTGTGAGAATTAATGTTGAAGTAACGAAATCTTCTGTCCACATTCCTTCATCGTCATCACATCGGATACATGTCGCATATCTGACTACACTATCACTAACAATCATCCCTAGTGCGTATACTCTGACATCTTAATTTCAATAATCCCTTACTATTCTGTCCTCAACATCATCCTCACATTCCAAGTCACTGCTCTAAATACTTGAGTTTTGTTGTGTTATTTGTAGTCGGGGCTGTAAGGTTTTTCTGACATGACGACCGCGAAAGTCTTGCCTCTCCCACTTCCGGGCACGTGGGCTGAGTTCCGCATTACTAAGACTCCATTTCCCTATTTCGCTTATCCTAAAGTCATAGGAAAAATAATTGAAGTACTTTTCCGTTGCTTTCCTTAGACTAGAATTATCTTTATGTATGTTGGTCATTTGGGAATTCTACCCCACCCCCACCCCTCCGCTCTAACCATCCGAAAGCGAGAGAGAACCACTCTTCTCTACCTCCACCCCAGGTCCATTAAGGTGGCGAAAACATTTCATTGTCCCCACAGTTGAGGGAGTTAGTCATGCTTGGCAGCACGTTGATAAATTCAATTGTCGATGAGGTTACTTGGTGGAAAATAGACATTATTGAACTAAAACACACTAGGTTTAATTCCACAGAATTCCATCCAATTTAATTATACATTTATGTGGAATTAAAAACAGTGTGTTTTATTTCGATAATACTTTGATAATTTAGAAGGGGAAGAGTTCCTGTTTGGACCTTGCATATTGTGACGGCATTTGTATTTGTTTTCATGTATGTTTGTTTTGAGAGTCTAACATTGTTCCGCATGATGTGGGTGATGTTCTGATATTTTGTTTTGCAGCCGAGTGGCTTCATTCTGGGTGTGTAATTTGTCTCCTAACATTTGCATTTGGGAGTGCATGTGAATGTTTGGTGGTGGCTCACCCTCTGCCACACACCCTTACGGTGGTGGTCCGTGGGGAGATTTGTGGTCCTTGCGGAGATTAATTTTGTCTTTCCTCCATTGCATTATTGCGTATCATTTTTCTTAGAATATCTATCCTTGTTTTCATATTTTTCATTTCTTTTAAATTTCGTACAATGTAATTTAATTAATGATATTATTTTTATCTAGTCATGCTAACATGCTATGAGTAAAGGTTATGTGTGTGATATGGGCAGTCATAATTTGATATGTTCATAATAATCACCCTGTATTTGACGTAGATGAATAAAATTTAAGGACATATGACTGACGTCTATTCCAACATGGCGTTCGAAATATGGTGACTAATTTACATAAAATAAAAAAAATCTCTAACTAAAATGATAAATTATGGAGCTTTATCTTGCCATTTGTGGATACATTGTTTGTCACATATATATTACTGTTAGAACGCAGTTCCAAGTTGACATTTGGAAAACTTGTAACTGCCTTCTTGTAACTTCTCAGGTGTTAACTCAGAAAGTTCCACCCAAGGAATAAAAATATCATCAGGAAAATATCTCATAGCAGTTGTACCTAACAAATAGAAATACATTAGCTTACAACATGTGTTAATTATTAGGTTTATTTTACACAAAATAAAATACTTATCTTATAGTCATTTGGATAATTGTTGAAAAACTAAAAAGATCCCTAATTTTGTTATAATCTTGACGTATTTCAACATTTATCGTTTATTAAGTTAAAATCGGCTTAGTAAAAATGATCTTTTTAATAAATGATTCTCCAGTTTCATTGTGATAATTATTGCTTTCTGTGGGGTACTACCTTTAACAGTAAATGAGTCCTTTGACTGTTAATGCGTTAACCATAAATTTGTGTTTTTATTATTTCTTTGCATTAGATTACGAAGCTCATAAAAAGGCTGTGTCATAAGCACAGTGGTTTTGCTAGTTTTCTGCCATATTTCCTTTCGTGAGATTTGTTTTATTAAGCCGAAGCAGATGCTGCTTTCAACTTTTATCATTTTTTCTCCTCTAGCTCGTTTACATGGTAGAGGTCATAAAGTAGTGAGCGCTTAATCTCTATAACAATAATGTGCCCTTCGTGTTGATAATTATCTCCCACTTGGGTATGGAGCTGCTGTTCATGTCGTAATCCATTTTAAAATATATTTTGTATATATTTTTGGTTATAATTTATCCTAATGGAATCGTCTTAATGAATGTGAATATAAGATTAGAGTTTATTGAAGTTTGTATATTTCTTGAAGAAATTCCTATATTTCTTGAATACATTTGTATAATATTTTGTATAATATATACCATACGTATATAAATTCTATATAATTTTTTTAAAATCACAATTTTTAATAATTTCTATTAGTAAAAATTTTTGTTGTCTGCTGATTTCAATAAGCTTGACAATAATTTTGTTAACCTTATAAAAATGTAATATGTTCTCTCTAACATTCGTAATTCTAACCATATAAATTAATTAAAGTTTCATGAATGACCAAATCATTATCATAAGTCTCATACAGGATATGAGATTTTATCTAGTATTAAAAACTAAATATTCTTCACGAATAAAGATTCTGATGCCCTTAGGAGACTTAGGGATTTTTCTATGAGAACACCTATCGATTTTTCTATCGATATATAGAACACGTATGTACAGGTATCGTGCTTACGTTTATATTCAAAGATCAAACTGAATTAATCCCCCACAGAGATGACAAGATGGAATAATATCACCACCTATTAATTAAATTGTTGCGAAATTTTCCCGTGGCTGAGCTGCTAACTTCTTGCCCGAATCCTTTGACAAAACCCTTCAAATAAGCTGAGTGCAGGAAAATAAAATGCCTTTCTCCTTGAACGGTAGAATAAAAGAATTTCATATATTCAAAAGCTCTAAAGTTGTATTTTAATTGAAGGTAATTTAGCATTATAAATTACCGCACTAAGGATATAGTCTTAATTATTTTTAATTTGAATTATTATAGTTAAAAAAACGACTTTTATATGTGAGTACTCATTTAGGGGCAGTCATCACTTTCAACGGAATATTACATTTTTGTAAGCGGGAAGTAATTATTTAAGTATTTACATGCATGTTGGTATCTGTTGGTGAAAAAGGTAGCTTAGATACCCTAATGAGTTTAAGGTGAATATACTAACTTACATGCTTGATTGTATATAGCGTAATAAAATAAGACTTTGTTTCACACACAACTCTATTTCAGTCTAAGCAACGTGTAATGAAAACGTTTGTAAGAAGCAGGAGACGTGAATAGCGTCAAATTGTTTTCTAAATAATAACGCTGCGAACATAAGTAGTATTTTTGTTCATAGGGTACTTCGACGGCTATGGTCATTTCACACCTCTTCAAGTCATAGATAAAAACCCATCTGGACATACATCCATTCACCGGGCGGAACTAGAACCCACGACCTTTGGGTTAGCCAGCGAGGACGCTAAACACCAGGGTAACTCGATCGACGAAACACAGGTATATTTGACGTAGTGACATAGGGAAAAAACAATAAAGCCATGTGGCTGAGAACATATTTTATTGAGTATATAAAACAGATAAATCAGTCTTTCAAATAAACATCGTAACTAAAGACAGTAGAGAGAAAGGTTGAGTGTGCTTGCTAAGCTGCAGACTAAAAATGGAATTCGCATATTGGCTGCTGGCCCGGAGTTGTAAACCCATTCAGCGGGTCCAAGATTTGAGAAATTGTAAGAGAGTAGAGCACACGATGACGATGGTCATGTCAAAGATTTGTCAGAAACTGTAACCTTGACTGTATCTGTATCCAGGGGCGACGAAACTGTATCCAGGGGTTACGTCTGAAAGTGATCAACACTTCGCCATAACAAAATAAAAACATGCAAAAAGAGCGACTTCTATAGACATTTAAAAAATATATGACAGTGACAGGGGTTTATGTTAAAGTTTTAAAAATAAACAAGTAAATTTTCTTTATAATATTTTTACAATACTCCTCCTGTAATGTACTCGGTGAAATGTGTAGATTTGTATCTAAAGATATGGGTAAAAGCGGTCATATTAGTATTGGGGTCAAAAAGTTTAACCCTAATATATTTACATTGATATAATAAAATATAAGTATAATAAAATATAAGTATAATAAAATATAACAATAATAATAACATGCCTTACCTACGTTCTGTGCCTTGGCATACATTTTTACTTTTAGGAATGATAATTTAATCCTTTTATGTAACCTCAATATACCCAAATGATACTGCAAATACAGTAACATTTATGGGTTTACGTATTACCGTCATTTCAGGGGAAAATATTGGTGTCGTGGCCGTTAATCCTTTGTTCAAGTGGTCCTTCAGATTGCTCAGTTTTGTAATTAAAATGTGTTATGTCATACAAAGCTCCCATTTGCTAATTTTCCTGTAATTAATTACAATCTCTTTATTACCAATCGAAATGTAGGCCTTTCTATGACGACTAAGGATAATCATGGAATATACAATTCGTTACCTTTGTAGTATGCATCACGTGCGAGTTAACCACCCTCCGTTACAGTGACTATTACTATCACACAATTTCCCCATCTGCGGTAAGTGGAGGTTATTAGCTTGGATTGATTGCGTGAGAGATGAATCTTCCAAAAATTTCGGTTATTTAGGCTTCGTGAAGAGAGATCCAGAATTAGCCTTATCTTGTTGAATGCGAACACAAGGGCCAAATCACTTTTCTTTCCTCAAAAGTCTCATTGAAATAATTTAATCGACTACCTACGTACGACTATATCGACCTAAAATAATGAATTTATCAATTGTTCGAGCTCAGGAAAACCAAAGAGTTTATTTCTTTGTCATTTTTTCGAAACTATAAAATACCCTTAATGTGTCTAGAATTCCCCGATAGGAAATTGTACATCATTACCCATTGGCCATTGTACATGATTAGTATATAATGTGAAAATATAAATAATTCTAATATATTTGATTCTACTCTTTGTAATAAAGTAGGTTTTTGTGCTTATATCCTGAGTGCCAAATAGACAGAATGAGGAGCACGGTCTTGCGGCGTAAAGAATATAAATTTTCTGTCCCTCGACCTCACGCTCGCATAGTAGAAATTCATGGGGGGAGAGAGAGAGAAAGATTTTATGTGTATAAGGGAGGGGGTGAGGAAAAAGAATTCGTAACAGTCTGGGGAAGGAAGAAATAAAAATTCGGAAGGAAGATATGAAGGAATAGATATTGAGTTAGCAAATGGAAAAAAGGAAAGTGAGGGATGGTACGAAAGATGAGTGGGGGAGTCAAATTTTGGTGGGTGGGAGCGGAAAGGTGTGCGGAAGTGGAAAGGACTGGACAAAATGGAAGTGAGAGAGAGAGACTAATGGGGGAGGATTCCGAGAGGGACAGGGGAGAGTAAGAATTAAGAAGAGTGGGTCCACGGTGGATGGCGCCCATGGGGGAGGGGCGAGAGCTATGACGACAAGCTAAAAACTTTCCCGGCAGTTTCCGCTGGAACTGATGGCGGGAGTCCCTGTTATTTTTCGGGGTCTCGCGCCGCTCGCGAGCATTACCCTACTTCAGCAAGGGCATGGACTGACCTCATAACGGGGGTTTTACGATGCCACCCGTAGGTTTGCATAAACTCTCCTTTGTTATTAATTTAGCCACTTCCCCCACTCACCGCTCTCCTCGGGACCACCCTAAATCTCCAACCTCACTCACTTGCGTCTCCTCCCGTCGTGTCGGCGTTGTTTTTCTTCGGCTATTTTAATCTTACGGAAAAATTTACACACATTTAATGCATCCCAGGGCGACTTCCCAAGAGCCCTTCTTAAAGTCTTCTCTTTAATTTCTGAATGTGTAAATTTGTATATTTATTCATTTCTGACCCCTCTGTATCTGATTTCCTGACTTTGATAATTGTAACAAAGTATCCATTCTTTCTTCTCTTCCCCCCTCAGCCACAGCCATAGCACTCAAAACTCTTGAAACAGCTTGCATTTATTTATCAGAATCGTTTCGACGGCCTATATTATATATATATATATATAAATATATAGTTACACTTGGAAATTCTTGGTGACGACGGAGCGCAATTCATTTGGCACATACATAAACATATAATCATCTATGTTTATGTATGTGCCAAATATATATATATATTTCAATGTGTGTATGTGTATAATTATGTGAGTTTTCCTGAAGGATATACATACACTGAATGTACATATTCTGCATTTATGCTGTAGAATATATATCCTGAAGTATATACATTTTCCTTTTGTCCGACTAGCTCGGTCGTGAATTCTTTTTACCGCGGTTCGCTCACTTCGTACAAAGAAAGGTAGGGTCCCGGGCTGTCGAAATGACTCTACTGCTTTTAGTTTCAATTTAACATCGACTTATTGCACTTTTCAAAAACACCAACTAAAAAACTAATGAGGGATGGGGGTAATTAGTTGCGTGACACAGATGGACACAGGTAATGTTTTACACTAGAGATAGAACTAATTCTAACAAAATACACGATAAATCAACCCTGGTGAACAAGCACACAAATGAATTTAAACCTTGATGAAAAATAAGATTTGTGCAATGCTACGTATTTGAATGATCTTACAAAGAACTTTGAACCCTGATGAAATATGATTTATCCAATGCAACGAGAGTGATTGATTTTACAAGTTTCTCGTCTCTTTTAGAAATTAGAAAGTCTTTTTCTTGAGGATAAGACGGGACAATCAAGCAAGCATTTAACCATTTTAGGTTGATTAGGATGATTCTTGAAATTCGGTCCGTCGTATTAATTCGCTAGCACACGCGTATTTTACGAGATCACGGGGGGATTTTTCGGGCTTTCGAGAATCGCTGTAGAGACTGGGGGAAAAGGGCTTATTGGCTATACTTAAGCATGGCTGGAAGGGATGACACTGGATCGCGCCACTTTTTGACTGCCTCGATGGTTTTTCTGTTCCTCTCGCCGGGTCGAGTGAACCAGGTCGTGTCCACTTTTCCGACAGTAAGTTGCCTTTTTCTCTCCCGTTCTGATGCCTCGGAATGCCTCGCTCGGAGTCCGAACCTCTGACTCGCCGCGTGATGGGATTCTCGTCTCGGCCTACAATTGTCGAGCCCGTGTGTGTTCCACGTCAATTAGCACGGTGGGCGATCGCCTTCTTAACGACGATCCGACGACTACCTCTATTATCAGTATCACCACGAACGGGGCAGCCTCTTTCGCTCTGCTTGAACTCTCGCTTGGTGATGGATGAAATGCCAGTGAGTGACTGAGTTCTGATTTCTGCTTCTTCTGAATCTGAGATTGAATGCCTTGTGCGGGGGGGAGAGGGAGGGGGGGTTATATACACTTCCCGGGGAGCCAGTTGAATGTCGAAAAAGTGAACTCGATTCTACCGCCGTGGTGCAGTGGATCGTAGACCTAACGCCCATGACCCGCGCTTTCGAACTGGTGAGCCGACGGTACAGATTCGTAATTAATCGTTATTCGACTTTCCATTACAATATATATAATATATATATGATGAATGAACACAGAACAAAGAAACATAGACACAAATAAATAAAAGACGGGTCACTCACTTTTTGAAATATTTCGAGGGTTCACCACTTCGTCATTGAAGCAGTAAGAATCTGCTATTCTTACTGCTCCACTGACGAAGAGGTGAACTCGAAATATTTCAAAAGTGAGTGTTCCGTCTTTAATTTATTTGTTTCTATGTTTCATTGTTCTGTGTTCGTTCATCATATACAAGTGCTCAACTGAATTTTTCGCGAGTGTATATATATATATGTGAATAAGTTTGTGCGTTTGTTCGTATATATATATGT
>WURS02470935.1:0-13045 GCA_011762765.2 Rhinocypha anisoptera | reverse complement strand
CTCTACACTCTTGACGTGCCTTATATCATGTAACCTTTTTACAATGGTCTCCAGGCAAATAAAAGTTTATTATTATTGCTATGGAAACTTCTGGCTCCAGTAGAAGTAATTGTCCTGTGTTCTGTTTCTTCTTTTTCTCAATCATTCTGGGGTAGCTTAGCTTTTTAAAGTTGTTTTTGGCACATCAAAGTACCCCTTCTCTTTGTTAATGCCAACCAATCAAGGAAATCGATTTCAGAGAAACAGAACCTCCATGCCTTGGGCGGGATTCGATTCACCCGCGACCTTTTTGTCAGCCGGAGAAGGCGCAAATCACTCGGTTAACTCGGGTCAGTAGAAATTGTTTCCCCCTCACAATCTCCTTAGACGAATACTTCCTCAACCTCCTGAAGGGAGTCTAATGGGATTCGCAAATGCGTCGAGATTGGTCATCGCTCTGTCGCCGCTTGCTTAGAATCTTACGCCGCCTCCTCTACGTTTTATGCTTGTCGTCCCGTCGAAGTGGGTCGTCTTTTCACTGACAGTCCGCTTGCACCGCGAGGGAATAGTTCTCCCTTAATTCTTTCCGATTCAAACGTCCGCTTGAGGTTTTCCTTCAGATTCAACCTTGGTGAAACACACATACCCACACGGCCCCTCTTCACAAGAGCACCTTTTTCTTCCTCGTGACATTGCTTCATGACTGATTCTCTTCCCTCCATTATATACTTCCATTCCCCTGTTTCACCTCCCCCCCCATCTCTCCATCCCTCAAAATCAACCCCTTGGCCCGAGTCCTTTACACTCAAGTTTCTCTCCTGCATGGGCGTGGACGGCCGTAATAGAAGTTCCGAACGCGAATTTGACCGCCGTGATAACAGCCTTTATCCCCTGGGTGCAAGATGACAGAAGGAACCATCGGAGACTAAATGTATGTACCTACCTCATTGTAATAAGTGAATTAAGTAATTGATATTAGATGTCGAATGTGGATGACGAAACTCGGTTTGTGTTTTCACATACGCTCACAGTCTTCCGACGTTTAAGAATAGTTCTTGCAATTTTTATATGTCACTTTAATCATCCATCAAGATAACCTTAATAGTGGTTTCATATTCATAGGGTTAGCACAACTTTATTAGATATTACTACATTGAACGCTGTTACTTAGGTTCGCGAATTCTACAAGTTGCGGTCAAATTGAGCGTGGTTTACTCGAGTTTTAACTCCTTCTTCGAGTTTCGACCACCCGAGTGAGGGCGCCGAGTCTTCAAGTGACCGGAGAGTCTCCCTTGGACAATAAAAGACAAGAGGCCGATAAGAGACGCTCGGTGATAACGTTTTACGTCCGCAGTGAGCGAGGAAGAGAAAAGGAGAACGATTTTGCGGCCGACTCAGTGTATACGGTGTGCACCACGCGGCGGAAATAAAATCTGTTTTCTCGCTACTTGGTGCGCTTATTCCACTCTCCTCTCCTTTGCGCTCGGGCTACATAATGTTAAAATAAACTTTATTTAACAGGTTTCTATGTCGCTGCGTCATTTTCAGACCTGAAGATGACGCAGTGACATCGATACCGGTTAAATAAAGTTTATTTTAATAGTGGAAAATTGCTATCTCCATATCATTAATGATGCCTAAAGCCTAAACCTACCAGTACCTAAAGCTTATACGCAATCGGGGCGATTCCATCGAGAGTTCAGTATATTGCTCGGTCGAAACAACTGCTAAATGCTGAGTTGAATTTTTTAACGACTATTTATTATTATCTAATACTTTCCCGATATTTTTACTTTTTTGTTTAATATAAATTATAATTTTATTATGACGTCATATTTTTCCCCATACAAAAATTTTGTTTATAGGTGGTATAGAGATTTTCTATAGTATTTCTTTATTCTCATTATCTTTGTTATGCAAAATGATTGAGAACTACACTCTTCAAACCTAATGTTAGGCAACACTTGATGTCCTCCCCCTAATGGCATTTGAAAATTCAGACTTCAGGATAGTAATTGGGGGGCAGTTCCTTTCTCCGTGCCACCTGTGGTCCCATGAAGATCTGGTGCTCAGAAAATCACTTAGTAGGCATAGCTTTTAGCTGGAGGTGTCTAGAGATGTCACCAGGCCTTGAACTTGTGTTCTCTCTGTACAGTACCCAAGGGCTCTACTCATGTACAAGGACTTTAGTAATGACAAAACATTTCAAAATACATTTGATATATTTATTTCTTATTTCTGCCATGCATGTACATTATTTGTATGTATTTGCAAGTTCGTTCTTTGTTTGAATCTCCTAATATTGTTATCTGTACTATTTCAGAGACTTTCAGGAATGAAGTTTTTGTGCCGGCCAGGTTAGCCTGGTGGGTAGCGAGCTTGCTGGCTAATCCAAAGGTTGTGGGTTTGAGTCCCACCCAAGGCATGGGAGTTGTTTGTCCTATAGGGTTTTTTCTATGATTTGAAAAGGTTCAAAATGACCATAGCCTTCAAAGCACCCTAGAGAGCAAAAATGTTACGAAGTTTTTACATAATCAGATTAAATTGATAAGCTGAAAGAGGAAGCTGGGTAGGAACATCTCCCAGGAGTCTATGTTGTCATTGTCTTCATCATCATTCAATCTTCCAGTAGTGAATTTATTGCATAAAGTAAGTTTCTTCTCGGAGAAATTCTTTACATCATTAATTGAATTAGCTCTTCCTACAGTCACTAGTATGTTTTGTAATCAAATGTTGGACATTCATGAGCTATCCTCAACCACAATGAGACTTACAAATAATCTAAGATATAGTTTTTCCCTTGCAAGCTTTTGAAATTATGATATAAAAATATAATCTGTGGAAAAATCTGTGTAAATCTGTGGAAAAATACAAAGTTTATTTATTCCTAACATGGATATATATTCGTAAGTTACAGGATTTTGTATGTTGTGGTTGTCAAGTGGTTAGAGCAATGGCTACTGAGCTGGGGGGTTCAAATCCTAATGAAACACATCTATACACGGTGAAACACATCACACTCTGTACACATCCAGCTAAACATAAGCTGAATGATTTTCTGGGTAACCGAGGTGGCACAGGAAGAGGCTTATTACTGAGTGAATTTTCATGTGCATACTTGCGCAAACTTAGTACTAAGTGAGCTATCCTCAACCATTAAACTGACCTTAGGGTTGAACACTGATTTTATTATTTTACTTAACACACACAGTTAAATTCATCAAATAGAAGTATGGTATTAGATGATGTGAATTTTTTTTCGAAGGGTTTCTCTGTTCTTATCTCAATTCCCTACACATAAAAGTAATTTTTGCTGAAAATTCCTGCTGATTCATCCCTGCTCAAGGAATTTAGTGGAGCCTCATACATGTAATCTGTAACCATGTAGAGTAGATATGCTTTGATTTTTGACCAATAACACTATTTGTGTCTCTAACAAATGTTAATGTTACTTACAACAGTTTCATTATTACTTAGTTAAATATTTAAAATTAAATTCTGAATCCTTTTTGTTCTGATTTTGACGTATGGCATGAGTTTTAACAAATAGAATAATTAAAAAGTTGTAGTAAATAGCATATTTTAACCGGTATGTCCATTTCTTATGATGCAGGTTACAATTACTATTTGAAAATGTCTGGAATTGAACACTAGGATGTATTGCACAAAGAGAAAAAAGACTCTGGTTTACAAGATCTATCTTACCCTAGAGTGAAAATAGAACAATTTTCATCGGAAACATGAAGGATTAGATTTCACCTTGGAGATCTGCCCACTCTCATGGCTCCCAGCACACAGTGAAACCAGTCATGTCATGAATAGTGTATTTTATGACTTTCCGATTGTAGAATACTATTAAATGTCATACATACTGGAACAGGAAGTGCTGAGAACACACTAGAAGTGAATTTGCACTAAAAGTACATAGACATTATATCAATGAAATTGTAATGTGGACTAGACAAATTTTCCTAGGAAATGGTTTTATTTTTTTTAAGAATAAATATGGCCACAGAACAACCATTTGTGCATCTTTGTCGATTATCCCACAACACTACCTTAAGTGTTCATCTACAAGTGAGGAACTTTATATGTTAAAGTATTTATAAATAAAAAAGCATGTAATTCTGGAATTTATTATTCTTTGGTTATTATTACTGGCTATTCATTTTAATTTTACTGGAAAATGTCACCTATTGTAACATACCTTTAGATATATATTTCCTTGTTTTTTTATAAATAGATTGCATATATGTACATATCATTGGCTATGACTCTCCTTTAGGATACACCTGTTAATATTAACTGTAGAGTTTAGTTTAAAAGTTTTATTCAGTTAAAGCAAAAAATTAGAATTTTGAGGTTTATATAATATGTATTAAATGTTAAATAAATATTTACTTTTAAAAACCAATACTTAAGCAAGAGATTGATGGCGATTCTCATAAGATGAGGTAATTTATCTAATTTTTGAAGGAGAAAAAATACTGGAACAGAAGAAAGATTCTTTTGCCTGCCCGTCTCCTTTCTTAGTGTTATTTCACAATCGTTTTGATTCTATTGCAGACCATTACTTTCTGTTTGTTATAATTTATCTTCATGTTGTATTTAATTTCCTTTCCCATGCATGATAATATCCTTGTTAGACCTTTTCTTCTTTGGTAATTTGACAGATTAACTCTTAAAAAGTAAGTAATACATGATAATCACTGTATCCTAGCAGCTTTTTATCTTCTCTTTGGTCTCATTAATAGCCTTCTTAATGTAAAAATTGAAGATTAATGGTGATAGTAAGCATCCCTACTTTACTCCCTTATTTATTCTTCCTATTTGCTCTCTGCATATAGTGTGTATCAATAAAATATCTCGTGCTTTCCTGGTTCATTTTGTAACCGGGTGTGGAAAAATAAGGCTCCGACATTTCAACAGCCAACTCGGCCATCATAACCCTGATGACAATGGCCGTGTCGGCTGTTGAAACATCTGAGCCTTATTTTTCCACACTAACCCGGTTGGAGACCCGAGAGGAATTCCATTACAGTGTATACAATCTAGTCATGAAGGTTGTGGTTGCTCAGTGGGTAGACCAATTGGCTACTGAATGGGGACCAGGGGATACCTGTGATCACCTCAATCCAAGTGATTTTCTGGGTAATAGATCTTCCTTGGAAACCCCAAATGCCACAGTGAAAGGAACTGGCCCCCTTACCCTGATGTGTGAATTTTCACAACTTGTTGGTCTTATTATTAGGTGATCTCTCTATCCTAACCTTTCAAACAGACCTTAGAATATTGTATCATTTAAAAAATTTATTTTCTTTTATTTATTGCACAGGTATAACTCGTTATACAAAGAAAATGTTGATAGATGGTAATAATAGTACAGAGATAATAATGAGGGAAAATATAAAAAGATATTGTTATATGAAAAAATAATAATACATGATTTTAATAATACAAAAATAATGATAAGAGAAAAAATATAAAAAGATGACATTTATAGTCAATCGTTTGAATCACATGGTACTTACTTAAGCTTCTTATCACTCAAAAAGCAAAATATTGTCATTATAGTTCATTCTCATGCCTTTTACAATAGAATGGCAGAATGTTCTAATTCACATTGTCGAAAGCTTTCTCTGGTGGTAACCAGTGAAATGAATATTGGTTGACCTTTCTGTAATCCCTTCTACAAGATGAGCAGGGAAGATCTCTTAAGCCTCTGCTTCCATATTTAAAGTGGTCCGCACTTAAATGCCTGTCTGCTTTCCTTTTCATTCTTCCATTTATTATCCTTGCACTCATTATTAAATTATAGATTTCATGCTCATTAACATTTAAATTGGGTAAACCACTTCAGTCTCTGAATCTTAATTTTTGTTTGTAGATGCAACTCACTCAGGTAAATGAAAGATTAAAGTCATGGGATAGATGAGAAATATAGAATACATAAGAGTACAATCTCATGAGATTTTAATTAGCATTGTTACCCATCCAAAGCAACTAAAAATATTATTATTGTATTATATATATATATATATATAAAAATACACATTCACACACAGAAACAAGTAAAAAGAAAGACTCACATTATGGAGAAATATTTCAGGGCTCTCTTGCCCCTTCGTCAGTCTGAGAGAACTAAGTGTGTGCGTGTGTTCGTGTTTGCTGCTCGTCTCAGTTTTCCTGAACTATGTATATATATATATCTTGTATTATATTATTCTTGAGTTCACACACATGGTCACAGTCACCCTATCTCCCCAAGGCATAAAGAGTTGCAACTCTATGATATGATACGTGATTTCAATTACGTAGATAATACAGTGCCATATGGTTCCAGCCGATGTTCTGTTGAATTCCATTTCAGGATAAGGGATGTATACTTCACAGTTCCACAGTGATTTTCCACATTTACTGTAGAATTGTAAAGTATTTATTCCCTTACTCCAAAATGTTTTATATATCATTTTCTCTATTCTCATAGTTTCTACTTTGGATTCTGGTAATTAAATTTTCAATTTTGAGACAGAAGAGTGTCCATCATTGGTGGTTGTGCCAATTATGTGATAGCATAGAGTAAGTAATAAAATTCATTCAATAAATATGCATCAAGAATTTAATGGTGGTCACTCAATACACTGCGCAATGACATTGTGTATGAATCAAAAATATACTTACAATATGACATCAGAATTCATGTAAAATTATGTAATAGTAAAAATATAAATGATGTATCAAGCATATAAAGCAGTTTTTTTATCATCCTCTTATTAAATCACTATTAATATAGGAAACTTATTACTTAAGAAACAGCACTTAATGCTCCCAGGTTTTGGAGTTTTAAGTATTAAGTTGATTTATTTCCTTTACGTGAGAATCATCAATTGTTAAGTGTTTCCATTATTGCCTAAAACAGGAATTTCTTCATAATGACCAGTATTTAAAAAAATAGAGCAAAACGAGTCACAACATGTTGAAGGGGGCAAATTATGTAATTGAAAAAGAATTGAAGGTGGTCCATTCCCCTCAAATTCTGCAGTGCAATCCATCTTACTGGTTCACCATAATTTGCCATAGCTAAATTTAAGGAAAACATGCCAAGTTCATAAACAAAAAATAATATTATGTCACTTGAGTATCCCTTAATTGAGTCGTTTTTCTTCATAACTCCCTTCAGTACAATTGTGACAGCATACAAAACTGCAAGAATGGGGGATGTAATTTTAAGGAATAAGTTGTGAAAAACCCAGACTCCAATTTTGTGGTTTTTTTGGCATCTTTGTTCGAAAGTCTCTTATCACCACCAGGAGCACACGAGTACATGACTGGCCTAGGAAGCCAAATAACAGGCTCTTCGCCCATGCCTAGAAAATAATAATCATTTATTGGTCTTTAAGTTTAGAACAACTGACCTCGTCAAATTTCAAAGACAATTCACACATATATTATACAATTCAAGTCTATGTTACACAATACAGACATATTACACAGAATATCAAAATATGATGTCCATGATAGGGCAGTTAGGATATTCCTCCATGGAATAAAATGCTTTTACCACCAACCAGGAGTGGATAACAGATTTAAATTTTACAAATGTGCGTTCTCTTGCTGTTGCAGGTAAATGGTTATATAATTTTAGGGTATATCAAATCTTTATTCATCATTAGATGGTTGTACACCACAATAGAGTTGTCAAGAGTTAACAGCATTAGTGTGTATAAATGCATAAACATATATATATATATATATACATACACATCTATACCTAGATTACATATATACAGGTATTTACATTCAGTATAGAGATTAAAACATTAGGTCACTAGTGTCAGCAGTAAAATAATCCTGCACACTGTAAAATCCTTTGGTTGATAACCAAGGAAATAGTTTCATTTTGAACCTAGAGACCTTAACACTAGCAGCAAGATCCAGTAATTTATTGAATAGTCTGATGCCCATACATTTAGCAGAATCATGGCCCTTGTTCAATCTATAAGGCGAGGAATCTAGTTTCAGCCTGTGTGCCTTGTTGCATAGCTATGTATATGGGATTTTGTTGGTAAATTTTAAATATTATTTTTTACATTACATAAAACAATATACAGTAGAAGTCCACTGTAACGCGAGCTGATACATGAGAAAAAATCTCTCATTATAATGCACACTCGTTATAGCCGATGGTCATTTAAATTCACCTCTCTTGGCATTTATAACAGCTCCAAAAGTAGGTGAAAATGAGCCATGAAGTAATTGTATCAATCCATCTGCAAATGCATTGCAAATAGATAGTTTCATTAAAAAGATTTTAAAATATTGTTACCAAAAGTCATGCACTCGTAACTAATGTACGTCACACATCAGTATTATCTTTGGCTACGTTTCGTGAACAATCATAGATAAGGTATGGCCTGCGTTTAACAATTACGATTCCATAAATAAGAGGAGGGTTGAGAGATTCGCCATCCTGCTAAGGTCAACACAGAGAAATGGGCTTTTCCTGTATTATCTACAAGTCTAGCTCACAGCTCCAAATGTTCTTTTATTCTGATTGATCGGCTATAAGGACGAAATAGCACCAGGAAATGACAGACTGGCACACAGATTCAGGGATAAGTTATTCAGTCATTCCCCAGGAAAGTCTGTGACATCAAACCACAAAGTTTCCTCTCGTAAAGTCTTCATTACAACGTAGATTCGTGAGGCATGACAATGTAATGCATGTTTTAATCCTGAAATTTATGCAACTCGAACACCACCTAGCAAAATCTACTCGCTATAGCGATAGTGCAGGTGTGACCACTCGTAATAGCCGGCGGAACTCCCTATGTTTTAACACGTGGTCCAACCAATGCAAAACGATCACTCGTTATAACGATACTCTCGTTATAAGCCATACTCGCTATAGCGAACTTCTACTGTACACAGATATAGAGGCTGCACACAGTCATTACACCATTCTTGATTAAAAGAGGTTTACAATGATCTCGAGGAGCAGCATTACTTATAATTCTAATGGCCTTCTTTTGTAGGAGAAAGACAGATTTTACAGTCAGAGTATTTCCCCAGAGTTTCACTCCATATAGTAAGTGACAGTGGAAAAAAGCATTATATGCATTTACAAGGATTACACATGGTAATAAGGTTTTAAGTTTCCTTAAAAGGAAAATGACACGAGACAAATTTATACAAATACTATGGACATGATCAACCCAGCTGAGTTGGGAGTCTAAAATGAAGCAAAGTAGGTTAACAGGTTGGCTAGCTTCAATTTCGTTTTTAGACAAGCTGCACATTAGATCTATAGTTTTTAAACATGTAGGCAGAATTAGCATGGTAAGCTTTCGCAATATGTAGAGGGATTTTGAGATTTTATTTTGCAAACCTCTGTTGTGTGGGACGTACAGCTGAGTCTTGTGTCAAAGTGAAAACCTAGCTGTTCAGTTGATTGAACCTCTTCTGTTGGTGCATTTAACGTTACAATTAGATGTTGAGTTTTTTCAATATTGAGAGGGAAAACATTTGTGTTAACCATTCAACCAAAATGGATGCTAGATACATATTAAAAGGAATTGGACTATTGAAAAGGTTATTAAAAGTTAAGTGTGGCAGCACATCTTGTGAATTATTAATGAATTGAAAATGACTAACTATCATGGAGTTATGATGGTGGCTATAAAGCTATTCCATCATTGCGACCACGTAACTTTTCCGTGGTGGCACACGATTGGTTTATAAACATATATTTCATACTACACGCCATACCATTATACACTTATTGACGTACACTGTAATCACAAATTAAAAATTTAAAGATCACAGGATTTCATATACAGACAGGGAAATCACAAGTTTTCCATTCTAAAAGTACGGCAGAACTTTAGAAAACATTGTGACAACAAAGTCTTACTCAAGTTCACGACGACAATATTATACATCAAATAAAAAGTGAAGAAAACCACAAAAAATTAAAATTGAATTTATTAAATGCATGTGGTGGTCCTGTTATTGGATTAGGATTAAGACATTTCCTAAAAGGATTACTCACTTTTATGTATTTTACTCCTGCGGAACTCTTAATTTAGATAAATAAACAAAAGGTTTAATCATGGCAGAAATGTCATCTTGCCTTTAGTCACATGACAAGTGATTGTACAATGTACAGAAACCAAAACTCCTCTGCCTATGTTAATTACGTGTGTGCTTTGAATGTCAATTGTTTTATGGTTTGTTTATAATGTATAAGTAACAAGAAGCACCTTGACAACTGACAGGGATTGTTGTTTGTTTATAGAGGAGTAATGGACTGCAGTGTTAATAGAAACGTGCCTTCTTTTGTAATTCCCGACACCACATAAGAATATTAGGAAAGTGACTGTGAGGGTTGAAGAAAAGTATCCACCTTTTATACAGAATGATGGGAGTCAGAGTGTGTGCTGACCCTTATGGTGATCATTGATAATTTTAAGGTTCAAATGGTGTTTTATAAATCAATGGTACAGGGAAGAGTGGTGTACTTTATATTATTTATAAACATTGACCGCCATATAACTAAATGTGTGAAAAACATGTATGATAATGATACATTTTGTTTTTGATGCATTCCATTACATAGATGGCTTATATGGTGACATGAATTATAATGTGTATTTTCCAGGCCCATTCCCTGGCAAAAACATCAAGTTTAATATATCTCAAGATTTCTTAGATAACCTGAATATTATAATCGCAAAATTACAATAGCATCCACTCATCCTATTGATAACAAACAATATAGTGTGTTGCATTATAACATGTAGCATTATAACATATAACATTATTTCTCCCATTGAAATCAATGGGAAAAAAGGAAGATATAACGCCACACCCTACATTTAATTACTGAATTTCATTCTGACAAATTAATTTGTTTATTTTGTACCCAAGGAAGAGAAATATGAGTCCATAAATGTATTCAGAATAGCCATCTTAAATTTTAAACTGGATTAAAAGGGGATTCATTGTTAAACTGGTAAATTTCCACATGGTATGTTAACCTTTACTTAGGTAATGTGTAGATAGAATGTGGCAACTTATATCGATTTCTCAAACACCACCCTTTGCCTAACTCTAGGGCTCTTCTCTCCTAGGGACTAAATTGTTGTGCCTTGTTACATACTTGCAATTCTATTCCGTTTTCTCCTCAGACTCTATGGTCATGTGAATCAGAGAACATCTCAGCAAGCAACAAAAGACACTGTATTCATGTATTTGACTAAGAACTTACCACACTGTTTCCATACATTGCTTTATGTTACTCAATACTTACTTACTCCCTCCATACTCTTATCACACATACACTAATCAAATATAATTACATATACATATAAGTAACACACAGACACATATATACATACTTGCAGAAAACTCAGATGAGCACTAATACATGATGAATGAACACAACAATAAAACAGACACAAATAAATAAAAGACAACGCTTACATAGGGGGAATTAGGGAGTGAAGGGCATGCTGGGTTACTGGTTAGAGTTAGGCCTGGAGAATTCGAATGCTAAGAAGAAATTGACGTAAGCTAATTCTCAAGTACTCACCTCTATATTTGAAGCTGATTCGGGTAGTGATTCTAGGATGGAAAGGGAGAAGCAGCAGTCAAAGGGGAGATCATGGGATACACAGAGTGTTGGAATCGGAAGGAATGAGAAAGAAGCAGATCAAGAGGAGAAACGACTATGTACTGCTTATATATGTGTCTATATTAAGTGTACTACAATCCATCAAATACCTCATTCAAATTAGAAAATTAACTCTTGGAGATTTTCCTGAGGATCCGAGCAAAAATAATACTTTTTATAATTGTCCTGATGTGAGAGCTTGTTCAGATTATTCTCAGGAAACACGATTTGAGAATGATTAATTAAACAGCTGAATAGAAATCAGCATCTCAATGTTTGGCCTAGTCACCTGCTTTGGTAATGATGGTACATATATAGTATCAGATGACACCAGCATCACATGAACTTCTTGTTTCATCAAGGCTTTGAATCCCTGTCTAAGCAACCACCATCAGAGTAAACACATTCCAAGTGTTTTAACATTTTTCAAATACATTCCATTTACTCATATCCACTTACAGAATTACTATTTCTAAAATGAATACTCATACTTACCCATTTCTTATTGATTTTTTATGCAGCAAAAAAATGATTGGAAACAATACAGAAAATTATTTTTGTTCTAATGAAAATCAAAAAAAAAGAAAATATCAAAAATGAATAATATTGGAAAAGCACTGTTCATACATATAGAAAATATAATTTTGAAATGGCACGCAAAGACAAGTACTACGCGTACATTAAAGAGTTAGGGAACACAACGGTGAATGGGAAGTCATCATGTGTATTCGTGCACAAAAAAGAAGACTGAAAATGACATCCACCTAAATGAGCATAAAGAGAATTTTGCCAGAATGACTTATGTAGACTCTGGAGAAGTATTTAATAATATATCAATAAAAATAATTTTGTGACTTCCACGTTTTTATTGACCGATACCTCAGTCAAAAGAACAGTCTGCTCACTCCCGTAAGCTCCATGGGAAATCCCTAACCGTAGCAACACTCGCAGTGAGCCTGATTGTGCTCTCCAGCACTGCCGGATTACCCTGAGGTTAGGCGGAAATGTCGCAACATCGTAGAAGCAGCTGATTTAAAAATTGGTATGGTGGGAAATTCGAACTAAAGATGATACCTATCCATTTTATTTAAAATTTCTGGTATTATATCTAATTTTTAGTCATTAAATCAATCAAATATCATTTTTAGTAATAAACTTTTCGAACGCATTCCACACCAATCTTCCCGAGAGACAAAACTGCGAAGGATCAAAGTGTTTGGAAGAAAGCCTTTAAGACATGTTCCACTCGATCACTGGATTCAGTCGCAGTAGGTCTTTTCAAACAAGCTCGCTCCAGCTAGATTTTTCCTCTCTCGTATTCCTTGAGAATCCTTACAAATCGGATTCCCTCATTCCACGTCGAATTCCGGCACCGTACTTCGCAGCAGTAAT
>WURS02470924.1:0-13045 GCA_011762765.2 Rhinocypha anisoptera | reverse complement strand
GCGGTGGTGGGGTGGTTGCGGCGGAGGAGCAACCGGTCCACCACCCCCCCCCCCCATCCCCCCCTACTCCCCTCCCCCCCCCCCCCCCCCAATCGTCCTCACTCTCTCCACCAAGCGCACTCTCTCTCTCACACACACACACTCTGTTCTTCGCTCTCTGTCGCGCCCTCTCCGCTTCCATTTCGCTATCCATTTATAACCTCTCACTCTTTCCCCCACTCCATCAATATTCATCCACAGGGCTACCCGGAAACCGTTTCGCGGGATTGCATATGACTGGGATAGTTGTTCGGGATGTTGCTTTCTTGAAAGGATCCCACATTCAATCAGCGGGGAGAGGTCTCTTCATTGTCAAATGTGTGACCTTAACTTTTTTTTCTGATCCTGATCGTTGTCTCCACCATGTGGCTGTACTTCCTGAATTGCTGGGCGTCGACATGTAAAAATGTGTATGTGGTTGTATCTCCGTTCGACGGGTGCGTGCCTTGAACTATTTCCTCCGTTCCTAGTTCGCCATTCATCCTTTATGTCAACATTACCAAAATACTGCTAATATACGTAATGCCAGCACCTGCATAGGAATGTGTGTGAATAAATTCGAATTTAAAACGCGTGAAACGCATCCCAATTTTTTAAGAAAATCTCCCCTTTTTCCGTTATTGCAGTGCTTCTACATTAGCGTTCTGATAAACAAATTGAGGGAATAGTTTTTTTTAATTTCATTTCGGTGGTGAAACCTTAAAGGTTAATATTTTTGACGTCTATTTTCGAGCTCGAATTCTTTGTTTTATTTGGAATCGATTTCATCTGCTGAAATACGTCGCGTCGTCGTGAGAATCCTCTTCATCTCGTCCCCCGGGTCGGTACCTGCATGTTCTTTCAAACGGATTCTAAGCGCGTGAACTTTTTCATCCCCATACAAATTTTAAACAAATTTTCCGGGTTGAATGTCCTTTTTCATAATCTAGTCCACCTGAGGGAATTCCATGTGAAGCTTCCCAAACTACGCCGAGCGGTCGATCCCGCTTCCCTAAGGGCCTTCACCTTCAAGCTCTCAGTTCATCCGCGTGAGGCCAACGACCATGCATCCTTCCCCCTTTCCGCACTCACGATTTTTGTTTGGTATTGTTATTCTTCAATTTCGCAGATGCCGTATATATTTTTTTACCCGGCAGTCATCTCGTTTGATGGAAGCGGTTCAGAATGACGGAAGAATCGGGAAGGCGGAATGGCATTTACCCCTCACCTCACGTCCTGTCCCCTCTCAGCGTTTAATACCCTGCCTCGCTTGGATTTCCCGGGAGACAAAGAAGTATAAATAGATGTGCGAGCGAGGGAGGAGTATTTTGTAGGCGGTGAAAGGCGAAGGGGGAAGGAGTGATGGTGGAGGGCATCGTGCCGATCGAACATGCCAGATGGACGGGGTGACTTAACCCGGAGACTGTGATGAGGAAGGGACGTACGGTATTAAACGCGCGGGTCCTAATTTAGCCGTGGCTTCGGATCCGTCGGCCGTTACGTACCAGTGATGATGCGAACGTATTCACCAGGCCCTGATCCGTGGTTCTACGGACACCTACGATAACAATAAATCTTGTGGCGCCTCCTCATAAAATCACATTAAGTAATCAACTGTGTTTGTATCCTGTGTGGGTTCATAATTAGGCAATTTTTTATTCATTGAAATGTTTAATTTTAAGAGCTCCTATTTTAAAAGTAAGAAAATTGTTTGATTTTCCAGAAGACAGAATCGAGTGAAATTTTCGTATAGTCATTTGTTCCGTGCCTGATTTAACCTATTATTCACGTCTCGGTAAATAAATATCTAATGAAACGTTGCAGTTATCGCATAAATGTTTTTGCGTTAATTTCCATATTTTTTCGTATCTGGCTATCGAGCTAAATACCAAAAGTTGCGACCTTTGACAGATACAGACGATGTATTTTATTCGAATCACATTTTTCAAAATATTCCCCAATGAGCACCATGGTTTTCCATTCCAGTCGAAACGGGCGAAACGGGTCATTCTTAGGAATGACTATTTCTTTTAGTTTGCAAATCACTTTGTGGAAACTTGTCGTAACTTCCGAATGTCGTCTGGTAACGTTTATTTGCCTTTAGTTTAGACGCACTTAGCACTCGTGTCAACTCCTTTTCGTCTATTAACATTTATTTTCTTTTTCTCTGAGACATCGCCTGTTCTAAAGTTTATAATTTTTGTGAGTACCTCTGCCTTCGCACTAGGCATGTCTGAACCTTAAAATTTTGTCTACTCAAATTTCTTTTAATTTTTTAATCTCTTTTTTAGGTTAATTTCTTTGCACATTTAATTATAGTTTTCCTTATTTTTTAACTTCTAAAATCAATTGATCCTTATCTTATCTATATTCTTCCTCATTTCTTGACATTGACTCTATCGTTAAATATTTAACTTACACGTAATGTTAGTTTATTTAAAAAAAACTAATTCAGGTGTGAATAAGAAAGTTTTTGTTACTAGTAACTGTTATGACTTAAACCACTGACCATTCCAAAACTTAAATATGAAATAAGTTTATAACGACGAATATGGTATGTAGGACCACTTTGTCCCTGGAAACTGTTGCTTTTAATGTTTATTTTGTTGAATGACCGATTTAAACTGAATATGGAGTCATAACTTTTCATATCTTTTTAATATGTAAATAAATCCATGAATTACGATATTGAAAGCATTTTGGTAATCTTGTGATAATTTAAAACTTCTTACCTAGGTAACATTAATTTTAGTGAAATAGTTACGCAGGTGGGCATTTTAAAAATGGAAACATTGATTTTTCATATACTGGGATATGATAAGTATATATCGTTTGGTTTTTTAACCAATAAAGAAGGAAGAAGAACTATTTCACTTCAGCCCATGCTGTAGAATAGAGATACTACTCTAGTTTCCTTTAAAAGTTTGAATAATTCAGAATCACAATGTCATATGCTGTTCCATATGCATTATAATTCAGCGTGAATTTCTGTAGAATTGTGTGTGAATTTTAATTTTTCTGGTATTAAAATTTTACAATTTTTTATTTTCTAAAACTTATCAGTGACATGCAAATGTTTAGCGGTTTTCTGTTCAGGAATCTCATATTTGAAGGCTGAAACGGTATAAATACACTAAATAGCGTACTGGGAATCTTTCCAAAAGGACGGGAAAGTGGAATGAGTGGCAAGGACGATGGAGTGAGCTTCGTCATCATGAAGGGCGCCCAAAGAAGACAATCTACATTCGATCCTACTAGTGTGATTCAGGTAGTCACAGAGTCTCCTTATTTGCAACCTATTTATAAAGAATAAACGGAACTATAGAATAGAGTTGTGTGTGGTCAGAAGTCCAAAACATATTTATCCTTTCAGCGATAATTTCTTTCAGTTTTTAGTTGATTGTGGATGACAGATTTTAATTTATTTTATTACTGCCCCCCTCCTTCGGCAACCTATGTAATACTTCGACGTGAAATTATTTATTCTTCAAGTTTAAACAGTTCATTCTAGAGTTGTACTTCATCTATTATTTTTAAACGTATGGCGTCTTTCAAACCACTTGATATCCCTATTCGCGTGTAGGTGATGTTGAAATAACAACGCATTCCAAGATAATGGAATGAATTCGTAAATACAGCCTTTTCATTTTATTTGGACATTCAAAGAGTATACCTATTCAAAGGTTGGTAGTTTGTCGTTTTATCGTCTGCAATCCCCTTCTTCCACCTCTGCGCTTCCAAACTTGTAGATAATCAAGTAAAAGTAATTGTTTTTGGTATAATTCCTACAAATCAACTGTCGAAAAGATTATCGCCTATCTAGTTTAAATATTTCATTTTATCTCCTCTGCTAATGATGAAACTAATGGCATTGGGGCATCAATGTTACCATCTTCTGGCTTTTGCGTAAACATTTTGTGATAGTTCCGGTGTACTTACATCAAAATTGTATAATATACAATATGTTTCAACCTTAAGAAGGGTGATTGAAATATATTTTATTGATCTTATGATTGTTCTGTTTAGGTAGTTGTAAATCATTTCGTTTACCATCAAGGGCGTTACCAATTTTGTACTTCATATATAACTTATGATAATAATGTTCTTCTTAGTTATTTATTTTAATATCATATAGGCTCCATGACTTCCATTAATAATTCAGTCACGTATGTCACAAGTCAACCTGAGTTACTGTTATTACTCATTCTATTTTCTACTAAAAAATGTCCACTATTCTGATATCCATGCTTTCCTTTCCTGGATCCCAATTCTGATTAGTGGTCTACAATCCTCTCTGCTTCATTGTAACGCTAAATACTGCATTTCATCCCCCCTAATTCGGAGGAACTACTTCAGAAAGCAAAATAGATTTCGGCTCATGTTTCTTCTTCAAATAATGTAACTTAGTTTGTACCTTTGCCCCCGATAATCCCGCAACCCAGTCCACTCACATGTATGGCGGTAACCCTTTGAATGACGCCTGCTGCCGATAATCCCGTATCAGATTTTATTTCCCGGGCCCGTTTTATTTTCCTTCTCATTTATAATTACTTAGGAACATCTTAGCAGCCGTTTGGGCTATTCCCTGGAAAAGTTGTTCCTCTGGCTGCTTGTTTTTCTGAATGAATGCCAGCAGCTAAGTTTCTCATTTAGAATCTTAACCACAGATTTATAGGTATAATCTCTGGCTCGATGTAAAGAGAGCTTATGAAGGGGTGAGATGAGGGTTTTCCATTGTAAGAACGGGAAGATTTGGAATAATCAACAGGCAACTTGTTACTGGATAAATAGTTGTAGTGTAGGTGCAGTGTAAACACGAACACTCTCTGAACAAGGCTTGAAGATTAGCTACAGACAAATAAGGCGGTAGTTCCTTGTACAGGTTTATTTCAGTTTCCACGTTTGCCTCCAATGCTTGGGACGCGACCCCCTTCACGGAATTGTTTTTGGCCAAATAAAGTTTGAATACGTTTTAAATTAAAAATTATAGTGGTATTAAATTACATAAAAGCTTCCCTTTATTCATAATCGCATACCGTAGTCGTCATTTTCCACTGCAATAATAGGTCGCAGACCGGATTTGAAAATATCACCGACAAAAATTACCTAATGAACCTGGTCATTTTTCTGTTCGATAATTTTAAAGTTTATCGCTGTGGTGATTTATCTGTCACGTTACATTTTGAAGCCTCTTAATCACGTTCTGATATTTTTTCATGACGTAACCTCCGACACTCAAACAAAGTACACGTCCAAAGAGATGAATAAATCTCTATTGCAATTACGCTTTAGGCGAGTAGCCGCGAATTGACACTAAAACATGCACAGATAATCTACACCGCGCGCTCAATCCAATCATGCAAGAGAATCTGACGCTATGAGGCGTTCGTCTCTGATTTAGACACCTGCGTATGGAGCGCATGGGAGAGCTGTATATATCGGGTGGGATAAAAGTAAAAGCAAAGGGAGGGATTAAATAAGGTGTGTAGTGAGATCCGGGAGAATTCGCAGTGGCTGGCCAAAGGGGTGAGTTTAAAATAGTGCAGTAGCTCAGAGGACGAAGGGGGAGCCCTATGGCTTCCTCTGTCGCCGAGCATTTGGGAGCTAGCGAGAGGCACTTCTTTTGACATCACTCCATCTCGCCCACCCCGAAACTCCGCGCCGCAAAATCTCTCGCCGTTGCCTCTTTCTAACCGAACAAAGGAGAGTGAAGTGTAACCCACTCTCCTCTTCTCCTCCCCCCTGTACTCCGTTTGACGCGCGCACTTGCGAGAGCACTTAGCTCTCGTTGTTCGCTGGCGTCATCCTGGGAATTTAGTGAATGGGAAGTGAGTGGGTAGGGGGATGATGTAAGGTGGGGGTGGGGACATTGAGGGCAGTGGTGAGGGTGTTTAGTACCCCTATGAACCGGTGGGACTGGGATGAAAAATGTACGGGGGCTTAGACGGAGAGATCAAGAATCACGAGGTCAAAAGCGATGTAGTAGCAATGCACATTTGCGTTTTATGAAAGAAATAGCTGTTCGTCGCCATTAAAGCTGTTCTTCTCCATAAAAGATCAGGTATCTGTTCCACCGAGATGAAATGTCCAAAGAGGGTCTCAATTTTTTTCTACACTTTCACGGCCCATTGATCAGACTTAATGTGATTTTGATGATGATTTTTCAATTAGTGCGAGTCAAAAATATTAAGTTGCAACAACCGCTGCATGAGTAAGCTAGTAGGCACAATGGCCCAAACAGAATATTATCTAAATTTCTCAGAAAATTATGTAAAATTCTTATGTAAGTACATCTCATAAGACTTTTTACGTTCATTAATTGTATAAAATATTTGAACAATAATAATGGGCAGGAAAACGCTGGGAATATATTAAAACATGTGTGAATTCGATGCAATTAAAGAAATTGAACATATTTGCTTAAAGGTTTATTATATCTGTGAAAAATCAATACAGCGCTAACCATCTACAATTAAAAGCCATTCCGTCATGGATTTATGACAGAATATAGATTTGTGCATACTAACTTAATGAAGCTTTAATTAACTCTCTAGTTTCGCTTACAGATCGTCTCAAGTTTTATTGACCGTAAAATCGGATTATGGGGGGGCCTTAAACGTATTAATTTTGGAGCTCATCCTAATCCGTGGGCAGAGAATCTCAAGAAAACACTCTTATGTGTCTTCTTGGAAGACGTCCACAACCTATTCAAAACACGCGACACCAGAAGCTCTTTGGCGCTGCTCGCGATAAAAAAAATGCGAACGATAATATTTCATCAAAGAAAAGGGTATCCGGTGCTGCCAACTCTTTTCCGCAAGCAAAAATTTTCCTTGCCCGTGTCTTCAGCTCTTCAGTCATTCACCAGTTTATCAATACATCCATTTTAGTTCGACACCTTGTCCAATGGTCCCACAAAACAGAACCTAAAGAATAATATGAAGGTTGGGTTTATCCATATGTACTGAAATGTTACATCTCGGAGGTAGAACCAATATGGCATGATCCTGGATATTATAATTAACAAATATGGCTTCATATAGTCTTATATTATTTGTTTATAGTTGGTTGTTTCATTGGCCAAAATTTTAAACTTTCTTCAATTACGTACATGTTGCACATGTTTTATCATATGTGAATACGCGTCCCTACTGCTGATAAAAGCACATTAGCTGCGATAGAAAAATGTTATACGCATGTGTATTTTTAAATAGAAGCCCATGGTATTTATGGTACCCTTTTGGGGTTTGATGTTTACTCTCCTTTTCTTTTGACAATATTATTTGTAATGGATTTAACTCCATTTTAACAAATTAAAAAATGTTAATCGTCATTTTATCAAATTTTACTGTCAAGTTATTTACTTGAAAACATGTTTAATTCATTCTGTAAGGTCACTAAAACGTGTGATGAACTGACCATGAGTATATATAAATATATGCCAAAGTTAATTACTCTAAGCAAAATTTCTAATGTTTATTTTTGAAAATCCACCACGAATCCTACCACTTACCACCACGTACATCCAGAGCTAAAGGAAAAAAGGTAATGATATATTGTCGGATAATGAGCTGTATAAAACAGTATAGTTGATTTAAGGAGTACTAGTTAAATCAGAAATATATGTGATTTATAAGTGAAGCTGTGATAATTTTAACTGGTTGAAATTTATTGTGAAGGTGCTAACAGGATAGTTTCTTGGTAAGTTTAGGACTTAAGAAGATGAATGAAGAATTATACAAACGAAAGAAGCTAATTCAGGCTGTTGTCACAAAACTCGTTATGGGATTAAACGAAATAGGGAAGTAACAGTATTTTTATGGCTCAGCTTTCAGCATTATTAAAAAGATATTGACATGCAATTTCAAATATCTCCAAAATCCGAAAAAGGGCGTGATATTGTCTTCATTCACGGTATTTTTTATTTTAATTCTAATAATGCAATATAAAAATTTTGGGTAGGACACATCTTCATTCTGCATTCCTCTATTTGGATGTTGATATCCTTCTTCTATTGATCCTATATTGCTATGGTTTTCCATTTCTTCCTTCAACTGCTTCTGCTTCTTTCACTACATTCTTTATCCTTTTTCCTTCAACTTATGTGTTTCCTTGCATCTTTATTGATTTCTTCATTTTTCTTAAATCTCAGTTGACACCGATCACTTAAATTGTGATCGGTGTCGATGTCTCTTCCCGTGTGGTATTATTAATCCTTTACTTTATTTCTGAAACTCTCCTTTACTGGAATTTAATCAAGTTGACGCCTTCTTACATCTCCAGGTATCTGACCTGTACACTATGTGACCAATTTTAAATAATGTGCATCGTACGACAAAATTGGAATATTCAAAGAAATACAAAATTCTTTCACCTCGTTCATTTCGTTTTTCTATGTATACCATATTTTCCTTCTGCTTTTTTATTCTAGGCCTTCTCCGATAATTTTTTATTTATTTAAAAATATTAATGTTTATTGATACATAAGTAAGTAATTAGAACAACTTCATAGTATTTCACACAATGTTTCTCCTGTCGGTATAATAATGTACTTGATATGCAGTTACAAACAAGAATGCAAATAACACAAAATAATTTACAATGACTTCTTTCACAAAATAATGTCATATAAGTTTAATACACTTACTCTTCCAACTGGTTGTTTATAAAAATCATCCTGTCAGTGTACATTTTTGAAATTGCGTTTCCGTCTCCAAAGGCGATTGAATTTCCTCTCCCTTTAAATGTTTTTTTCACCTCCGAAATATCAACATAGATATCTTCCACTTCTTAGTCAAGATAATCTTTTGTACCTCTGAGGTGTATGTTGGTTTTTTGCTATATTTACCATTTTTACCCTTTCTTTATTTTGCAGGAGTTTCTTTACACTCTCATTTCTCGTTGTCGCACTCTTCTGCAGCATTATACCCACTCTCGCATTTCTCTAAATGCATCCTGAATGAATTTTCATATAATTGCCACTCCAAAGTTCTCCTACTTCACGCCACTTCACCTCATTATGTCCTAAAATATGTATCTTATTCAATGCATTTCAATCTTTAGATTCTTTTGCCTACCATAAGCCTTTAGCAACCAAACATTCTATGATCCTAAATTGGTTTTTAGGTTGTACCTTCCCGGATATTCAGCGCCCAGGGGTTCAACATGGGATTCTATTTAATCTCCGGGTTAGTTTACTCGAGATGGTTCCTTCACGCTTTACTTGAGCATGTTGCTGTACCTTCACTAACATGGAGGAGGGCAGCTTCCCCCCTCCTGAGAGTGATTGGCCGCTTATTGTTTGGCGAGAGCCTCTCGCCACGTCATTAACCTTTGCGCCATTTACTTACCAGGGTAACATATATTTTAGACTTTTTTGAAGGAACTTTCTTCTGGTTTAAAACAGAGCGACGTATCCTCGAATGCCAAAATACAACTACGTTCTTTGTAAACCACATCCCAACCTAAAATAATATACATGGAAGTTCTATCTCTCGCCCACTACCCTCCAATAACTCTCTGTCTCCCCATGCAATCGACTAGGTTGCAAAACGTTTTTCCTCAACGCCTTCCTATGATGGTCTCCCTACCTAGCTCTCATGTCAGTTGCCTCAGTAAAAATGTATTTAACTTTATCTCTCGTATTCTCTTCCCAACCAAAAATTTCTTTCTCGTCAAATTCGGTAATCACACACTTCACATTCCATTTTTATCTTTTTTTTGACTACTGTTTCTCTCTCTCCACCCTCGAATCTCTTCCCAAATCCACATCCAGCACCCAGGTGAGGATTCGAGACTGGATTTCATATACACTCTCTTTTCTATCGGATTTACCTGTCTGAACACAACCGGTGACCCAACATTTCTCTTGCTTTCCCTCACTTCCCCTTCCATTTACTCCCTTCTCCACTCCCTCAAACAGCCACGCCGTCATCATTTCTACATTACCTACGAAGGGTCTAAGACGAGACCAAAAGTTATAGACCAAAAAAATAAAGAAACTCACTTGTATTTAAATTTTCGATGGATGCTAAACCACCTTCTTCAGGAGGAAGAGAGGGCGTAAATGGGTATATATATATATATATATATATATATAGTCCCTACAGAACTCATATCGTCCCTGTGTCTTTTTTCGGCTTAACAAGGTGAGGGAGCGCCTTCAAACATCTTTTTGGAAAGCAGTTTTCATCGTCAGAAGCAGTGTTAGTAGAATGGAAGATGTTTTAAATTGAAACTACTGTCGATGGCGTCATAATTGATTAAAATCAATGTCACATGTACAACATTTTCGATAAATTACACATTAGGGTATAGATATAGCATAAAATTAATTTTTCCATAATAAATAATGCGAATAGGAAATATGTAAATATAGAATAATCACTTATGGGGTTAGAGATTTTTTAAAATGGAGGGTGATTCACTCATTTAGGAATTCTTATTCCAGCCCAACATCCTGTGATGAAGAAGAGAATTCTCGCGTGACAAACAAGATCTCTTGGCTTTCTGAGAAGGAAGACTGGGGTGATAAATGCTACCGTAGTAAATACTTTGCTGTGGATAGTTGAGAAATCGCTAAAAACGGCAGGAAACGTGTCCTCAATCTCGCCAGGTCCACTCCTATCTCAGATTTGGTTTTCAAAGTCAGTCTTCCTTCCTCTTTATACTGAAAATACTTCCTACTTCCCCTGATTTTTCATGTGGCCTCAAACTCAATTACCGTATACTCAATTACTGTACTTTTACATTTTTATTGTTGTGTTAATAGACAATTAAGTTTTCATAGTTTTACCTAAGAGCTTATGCTGAACCTTAAAATTCCATCAATCGTATTGGTGGGCAATGAATGCCTAAGGCAAAATGGGAGCTGTTGTTGGATTAGCCTGCAAAGCTTGTTGCCATCAACTTATACGTAAAACTCTCAGAAAGAAGATGAAGAATCTCAATATATCTGATTATATGTATGATAAAATTAGATATTGAGTTTGATGGGTTCCCTTCACAAGTTCTACATTTTCACTCAGAGAAATCACATAAAAATTTGAGTCACAGTGGAATCGAAAGATAGACGCTCGATCAACTTATTCAATCTAGCAAAAGAGAAGCTTTTAACCACGACTTTGCATTTAATAAAAAAAAAACCCAAGTGCACTGGTCAGAATTATATCCTAGTAACGATGTTCTAGATTTCCTTTCATCGGACACTGCCCGAAAAAATGATGCACAAATTCTTTACAAGTACTGTTTTCCTTTGGCAGACTATCATATCTCTCCAAATTTTTTAAGAAATCCTTAAGACAAAATGGAAATGAACTTTAAAAGCCGTGTATTAGATGGCTTGCAACTCCGGAAGGAAAATACGTGGGCCAAACAGGAAGAAAGTCAACGAGCATCAAATATGACTGCAGTGAACATCTGAATACAAAAAACAACTCCAACTCCTAAACACTACATGTTGGAAAGAAAGGAAGGAAATCGAATGCCCTGGAACAACTTGAACTCATTCAACAATGAAAAACAACCCGCTCCTAAATGACAATTCATTCCTGTCGTATTCCCCATTATTTTCCTTTTCATTCCATTAATTTTTCTTTTTCACCCCTCCCCTCATTGTCGTGAACCCCCATCTCCTCCCCCCATCAACTTCGGTATCGTCATCCCGAAGCCACCCTTATGCACAAGGAGGGCTGGTTTCCCGCTCTAATATATCCGAGACCCCCTAACTCTCTCTCCCAGAAAACTCTTTCCTTAACACCACCCCTTTCAAGAAGCACCTTAAACTGGACAATGGACACCATAGGGCTCCTTCCAGTCCACACGCGGCCTTACAAACCGCAAAAGGATTTGGTGGTTTGTAATTGTATTTATTATGCCCCCTTTTTCCTTACTTTTTTCTTACTTACCTTACTTTTTTCCCCTAGGGGCAGAAAAAGTACAAATTTATAATACAAGTAGAAAACATAAATTTTTACTTAACAACACAAGTAGAAACTGTCTAGTAAAAAATGGTACCGAGTCACGAAATATGCCTCAATACAATACGTTGGACAATGGTATACAAAGTGACAATACAAAGGATAATATTATATTGGACTATTAAAGGACTTTTTTTAAAACATGGTAACAATATATGCAAATATAATAATAATATTTATATCACACTTTATGGTACAAGTTCATAAGATACATTCACCTAATAATGTTGTGAAATTAGGCACCCCGAAGAATTATCTTGTATAGGGGTTGCCATCACGCTTTTATAAGAAGTAAATAATTGCGAAATTAATATTTCTTGGGCAAGTTTAAATGAAAATATAATTGTGTTCTTATCCACCAACGCTTACAAACGTATTCAGTTTAATCAGGCTCATTACAGGTATTAATATAAGAAAAAAATTTTTTTAAAGATAACATACAGAAATTTCATAGATAAGAACCGTAAACATTGTGTAGTCTTTTTACAAAAAAAAATTTTTTTACAAAATTTTACAAACCATGCTCATAGAGAAATTGAGTAAAATGAAGAAAAGAGAAGTAATAGTATTAATATCTAATATAAGCACATGTGGACAATTTAGTAAATAGAGATCATACAATTAGAGAGAACAAGAGTCATACAAAATTAGACAGAAGTATCGGGTTCAATTACAGGCATGTATACAAAGATAATTGTGTATGGCAGGCCACCAGTACTAGTTCCGATACCTAAACAATCGTTATTAAGTACTCTTCAATATTATTGTGAGAGAATAGCCAATCTTTTAAAAGTCTAAAAAATTTACCCTCTTTCTGTTAACAAAGTATATTTTTAAGAAGTTGATTGAGAGTTTTTGGGCCTATATAGCAATAAGAATCCTTCACCTACCTGGGAAGCAGAATTACATGGGATGGAAGAAGCTCTATGGATATCAAGGGTAGATGAGCTCAGGCTAAGAAGGCATTCATGGCGAAGAGGCAACTACTAAGATCAAGAAAAATATCACTCCAAACAAGGAAGCAATATGTGAAAACATTCGTATGGAGC
>WURS02470913.1:0-13045 GCA_011762765.2 Rhinocypha anisoptera | reverse complement strand
TTTATCATTTGTTAATTTAGCATAATAATTAAAAAAATAATAATTTATATTTTTTAAAATTACATTTAATTTGTTTTATAATTTATTATTTTAATTGTTTAAGGAATTATAAACAAATTAAAAATAAACGCATCGTAAGTTTGATGATGCAGTATTTTTGCTATATAATGACAGTGCGTACCTTTGATTTATGCATTATTTTGAAAGTAAACCACCATCTATTTTCTCATTCAATAACTTTTACTTAAGTTGATTTATTTTGTTTTAATCGAATATAAATTACATCAAATAAAATTTTTTATGAACTATACAGAAAATTTAATTTTAACTTGCAAATAGATATTAATTAAATAAAATTTAAAAAAATAAATACATTTTGATAATAGTGTATTTAATGAGTTACAAGATTTTATTTTTAAAAATTTTTAAAAAATCAATTATAACATGTATAACATATAATGGGTAGATTAAATGATCTAACTCTCAAATTGATAAATCATAATTTAGGAGTTCAAAATCATTTTCATAGATTCACAAAATTACAAGAGAAGATGCACTCAAAATCACAAAATGGCAAAAACAATTGGTTAATTAGCATTACAAAATTAGAAAAAAATTATTGTTTTTCTACACTGTTAAAAAGTTGTAAGGATACAAGAATAAAAACCTTGATTTAAAAGAAAATCAGTTTAGAACTTGATAAAAATTGAGTTTTTCAGATTATAAACTGACATTTCTATAGTAATTAAACCAAATATTGTTCAAATTTGCTTTGACTAATTTATTTAAAATTTTGTTAGTTTATAACATTAGAAACGCATAAATTCAGTTTATAAGTTTTCAAGTTAAAATATGTCATTTTATAAGATTTAAAACTCTAAATATTAGAAAAATGCTTAAAAACATTTGATTTAATTATATTTACAAGTATTTTTTATTTTTAAATTATTTTTGATTGATGCAATTTAAAATTTGAATATATATAAAGGACATAATTTTTTTGTCCCAAACATTTGCTTCAGAAACTGAAAATTCACCTAACTTTTGAAAAGTTGAAAAGTTTATCTAACTATAAGACTCAATTATAGAATGTTTAAATAAATTCAAACTTTCACACAATTACAGGGTAGAATTTAGACAGAAAAGTGCAGTAAAACATATTCGTTTACAACTTGAATAACTGACATTTGTCTGGTTAAAGTGATTATGAAAATCCCAATACAATTTTAAGTTTACAAAATTATTTTTGTTAGCTTTTTCCCTAATTTTTCCTTTAAGGTTATTATAACCTTGCAAAAGTGTTGCATCACTTTTTTAAAAGAAATTTTTTGATTGGTTTTATTAAAATAAAGTTGCCGTTACAGACTTTTGGCTAATCTCAAACTTTCAAGTTTTAACACTTCTACAATGGACTACTTATTATAAACATGATACAGTTTTAAGGTAAAGTTAGTTGAAAAATTTTGCTAAATTATATTTTGATATAATGTTTTATTTATAGCAAAATTGGACTCCAAAAATATGGCCAGTAACAATCCACCAGGAAGTGGTTCAAACTTGTATAGAATTCAAGCAAATCATGACTACAAGGAAAAGACATCAAAAGCGAGTGTACAACCGCATCAAAACAATGTTATTAGTCAATCTCATATGATAACTAATCATGCAACAATCAACCAAAGTGCTTCAATAATCAACCAAGAGAGTTTGATTTGTTTGCAACCGGTGCCGATGCAGCCAGAGATGGGACAGCAGTTGTTTCAGCAAGTTGTTGTTCAACAACCCGAGCAGCAAGTATTGATCAATCAGCAGGATTCGTATCAAGTGTTGAACATTCAAACGCCGCCAATGATTCAACTAGCAGGGTTGCCTGTGGTTCAGCAAACTGTTCCACTGCAACAGCCAATTGAACTAGGTGCCAATCTAACTCAACCACTGTTGTTGAATCAGCAAGTGTTAGCCGTCAACAATGCTGTACAACCAGTACAACCACAGCAAATCATACTGCAATCCAATCCCGGCCAACAATTGATCATCTCCCCGATGATTCAACCGCAAACCCAACAAATTCAAGTGATAATGACCCCAACGTGCAACGTGATCACTGGACAGATTATGCCTGTATTTGACTATGCATCGAATCAGTTTGTCATCACCGATTCGGAGTCATCTTTATACAAAACAGGCCCACATCCTTCTGCTCAGGTGGTCACTGTGTACTCCACTTCGGCTTCGCGAACCAGTGCTACCGAAGCGGTGTCAGTGGCAAATCAATCATCGCGGGACTCAATCTTGAATCCAAATGTCAAATATCCGGATTTGGATTTGGCTGAATTGCATCGTGAAATGAGTAGCATTATAAATGAAGCAAGTGGTAGTGGTAAAAATGATGCTTCAAACCAAACACCAGAAATGGTCTCAATGGCTACCGAAACAGACCAAGTCGTAATACCAAGTATTGAATTGTCTGATATTCAAACTAATCAAACGGACCCTAGAAAAGTTAATTTAAATGCTAAGCACATTTCAAAATCAAACAATCCTGAAATCAAGAGTAGTGTCCAAAACAACATTAATGAAAACAAAAATCTAAATAAACCAGGGAATTTTTCAATTGATATTCGAGAACAAGAAGAAGCAATTCGTTCAATTATACCAATTGATGAGTGTATTAATGAAATAGATCAAAATGATACGAATCAACTTTGCCAAATGTATCAATTGGCTGAGAGTGAGGTAAAACCAAGAAAAATTCAAAGGAGAAGAATTGGTTTTAAAACTTGTCTAAATCGTCAAGCAACCCTTGAAAGAATGCAGTGTCGAGAAGAAGTGACAAGTTCTAATCAAACACGTGAGAGTGTGATTGTGAACAAGCCAAATACATTTCATGACAACTCAACTTTAGAGATAAGTCAAAATATCGTTACTCTTGAGTCAAATTCTGGTTCCAATGCAAATGACACGTGTCAATCAGGATCGTCTGAAGTTGTTTCAGGTATGCACAAAAAACTGTTAATATATTAAATTTTAACTCGATAATATTTATCACAATTTGTTTGTGTGATATATTAATTATGATAGGGCTCTTAGCTTAATCCAACCCCCGAAAAAACTGCACATTTCTCCGAAAGTAACTTAATAATTGGCCCTAAAGTGTTGTTTTTCATCAAATTCGATTTTCGATTGAATTAAGCTGAGATCCCTAATTATGACCATAGCACACACTCATTCCTTTTTTGCGGAAGTGGCAATAGCAGAGTGAGAGTGAGTGATCGTACGTTCTTTGTGTACGAGTCCCTATTTGCACTGTGCTTTGCCACTTTCACCAAAAAGGAATGAGTGCGTGTTATGGTTATGACATTAAACTTAACTAGCACTTTTGTGTGAGAACTTGCTCATACACCGATTTGCGTGATTGATCTTAAAAGTGGCTACAACACAAATTAGTGTATAAGGAAGTTTCCGAACAAAATTCTGGTTAAGTTTACAGATTATTAATTAACCTATAGCAATTTAAAGTATTTAGATTATATATTCTTTTAATCCAAAAAGCCATTATTAAATTTACATATAAGAGCTAATTTACTGATTGACCAATTATATTTCAGGTTGTAAGCGTTCACGTGAAAGTGACTCAATCTCATCAACCTCGTCGTCATCTCAACCATGTTCATCATCTTCAACATGCTCGGATTGCATTGGCAAAAAACGTCGTCGACAACGTCTTAGTCGACTTCGAAAGATGCGTCGCAAACGACGACAAGCCAAAATTGCAAAACAAATGGAGTCTACTATTGATTTGATTTCGGACAATAGTGAAACAATTATCAAACAAGAAGAAACTCCATCGGAAACTAAAATCAGCAATGAGAAGATAGATCAAAATTCGAGTGTTTCCACTGGTTCAAATTTGTCCAATTCAAAACAGTGTTTATCTACAACGCAAAATGAGTCAAAAGTTGAGGATAAAAATAGCTTAATAAATTTGGTTAAACAATGCGAGGATGAGCATCAACAAGAACAAGAACAACCCCTACATCATTTTGTGGCTCAACTTGAACAATTGCAAAAACGTTGTCATGAGAATCCTAGTAGCACTGATGATGACTTGTGAAGCACTTATTTATGCTTAAATTATTTTTATACAAGCTCTAATTACTATTTACTAACTTCTCTCATTGATTTTAGTTAAATTGTTAGATTTTAGCATAGTATAAGTTGACTTTATTTGAAATTTTATAACCAGCCAAAAGAAAACTACTCTAATTTAATGTTATTTTTTAGTTGTTTTTTGCTGTTTTTACTGATTTTTAATATGATTTGAACATTTAATTTGAATAATTTTAGAAAATGTTTTAGCAAGATTAAAGTTTAGTTTTTTTTAAATATTACTATTATTCTTAAGCAAACTTTGAACATACCTTGAATTTTACAAAAACTTAATTAAGATCTTGTCAACTTCTCCATCACATCTCACCTTTTTAAACCAATTTCCACTATTTTTCATTTTTCATTATATTTTTTTCTAATCTCAATTTTTTCTCATTCCAATCATTTTCTATTTTCCCATTTTCCTTTTTAGTTTTTACATTAATTGTATTTGAATAGAATTTATCAATACATTACTATGTTTAACATTTATTATATTATTACTTGAATTCAAATTTTTTTAAGTAGCATTAAATATATATACCAAACGATTTTTGTTAGATAATAATGTTGGTAGTGTTTATGTTAAGTAAGTTTTAAACCTCCATTTGTTTTTATTGTTTTCCTTATTACCTTGAATTTATTCTTCTTGTATTTTTATTTATAACATTTCAACGCCAAATCTGTGAAAATTCCAATGTGTCCTTGTTTTTTTTGTATTTTGTTTCTTTATTTTCCTATGTTTTTAAGCTTTAAATTGGTTATCAATTATTTGTTTTTTAATAAGAATATTTTTGTAATTCACTTAAATATTTATTAAAATGCCGTTAATGTCAAGTAAATATTTAATAGCCAAAATGTTTTCACTTTATTGTCATTCTTATTCTTTGGCTTTATTGCTTATTATTTTGTCGGTTTTGTTCTTAACACAAATCATTTTAATTATGTTGTAATATTACTGATAATTTAGCATTAATTTTGTTGTATCAATTAAACAAAAAGTCAAATACACACAACTTAAATTTTATTTTAAATACAAGACACACAAGAACAAAGCCAAATTTTTTGTAATAACACAAAATCAACTAAACAAAACTAATAAAAACTTATATTTCAAACACAATTCTAAAAGGATTAAATATAAATTATATTTTAATTTAGAAAAAACACTTGAATAAAAAAGTAAAAAAATTAAATATTTTAAAGCGAAATTCATTTAGCAAATTTATGTGACTAAACATTACTAATTATGTTTTATATATGTAATTGATTTAATATATTTAATAAGGGAAATATACTTCTTTAAACTTATTAAAGAAAAAGCACACATTGAGCAAATGCAAGTACATTTTGAAATGTTTAAGGTTAAAATTATAATATTAAATTGTCTATCCGAGTATGAGTAATTAAAAATAAATTGATTTAATTTATTTAAATATGGAAATAAACTTCTTTAAACTTATTAAAGAAGAAACACACATTGAGCAAATGCAAGTACATTTTAAAATGTTCAAGGTTAAAATTATGATATTAAATTGTCAATCTGAGTATAAGTAAATCAAAAATAAATTGATTTAATCTATTTAAATATGGAAATAAACTTCTTTAAACTTATTAAAGAAGAAACACACATTGAGCAAATGCAAGTACATATTGAAATGTTTAAAGTGAAAATGATGACATTAATTTGTCAATATGAATATGATTAATTAAAAATAAATTCACTGCAATCATTCTAATTTGTAAGACAAAAACTGTAAATTAATCTGAATATATGAATATGAATATTGCAAATGGTTTAAATATTAATTAATTGGTTCACACGTTTCTATTAAAACAATCTAAACTAATCTAATTTTTTATTTTGTTTTTCATAATTTTTCATTTTTTTTGTTTTTAATATATGTTTTTTATAAGATGATTATAATTATGATGATAAGTATGATTAAATATATAGCAAATTCAAGCTTTTAATTAAGATTATATATAAATGTATAAAATATGGTTTTTAAATATCATGTCACGAACTAATGGATATAATAAGTAAGAAGTAAATTGAACTTAATTTAAATTGTTTAACATGGTTAATGCACTGAAACACTGAAATTGATTGTAAGTTGTTAATCTGACTTTTGTTAGTAATAATAAACAGTACAAATTTAAAAAAATTATTCTTGAGTTATAACTATTTCAAAAATTTCTACATTCTGAATTATTAAAAAAACTTTATCTCAAAAGCCAGTTTGATTTGATTGTCAAAACAAATTAAAAATTTAATTTTTAAACTTAATTATCCATCGATATAATATTCTCGACACTTTTAAAAAATACTGTCTTGTTCTATAAGCAAACATTTTGGAAAATCAACGCTTAGAAGCTGAATTTTTTAAACTTGTCGAGTTATAAGACAACTGTTTTTAAATTGTCATTTTAAAGCTGGTATTTTTAAAATTGTAAGGTTATAACCAAAAACATGCTCGATGTCAGGTTATAACAAGATAGTATTTCAAATAGTGTATCTTGTTTTGCTTTGTAAAGTTGTTTGAAGTTAAATCTTGTCCAAACTCGACGAACTCTCCTTAGACTGCTTCGAGTCTCGGCGCAACCGCGGAAAGGCTCGTTTGCTAGCCTGCAACCACTTAATGGGGGACTTCCACCACTTGTCACTGTTAGCCTGGTTGGTTTCACTGGGCTTCTCCACCAGAGACTGTCCAAATCGGTCCACAACGCTGAGAACAGGCTGTGGCACTCCCTCTTCCATATACCAGAGCTTCTTGACTTCAGTCTGGTAAGGGTTAACCCGTCGATCTTGACACCATCCGTTCCTGCACTTGCTCACCTTCCCATCGATCACCTCTACTTGAAGTAACTCGTCAGTGTCCTTAGAACTATCCACTGCACACAACAGAGTTTGACTGCTCGAGGTGCTTGGTTGCATGTTAAACTGATTTTAAAATTAAAAATTTGTGTTAGAATCATTTTAATAGAAAATAAAAAATCGAATATATTAAGTTATTTTGTAGGAACGTAGTTTTATGAAGACCTTTTTAAAATAACCTCAAATATGCCAAATGTACAAAATACGAATATATATATGTGACTGCTTCGAAATCTATTTTAAAAATTTCTCCTTATTCGAATTGATTTATTTATTATTCCAATTTATTTAAAAATGCTAGCAGTTTAATTTAATAATTGATACAAATAATATGTTTAGTAAAATTAACTTAAAATAACTAAAATGTTTTAATTTGACAATTTTGTCTAAATTAGTTTTCCGTAAATAAACTTAAATCAACAATAAAATCATCAATAAACTTTAGTTTTTGCAAAAATTAGTTATCATAATTTAATATAACTAATTAAAGTTATTTAGGCAATGATTAAATCCAAGGTTGTTGGTTAAGTACTATTTAGATCTAATTATAACTCTAATTTGTTTAATTTAATTTTAAAAATTTAGTGTATAACTTAATTTTTGAAAATATACCACATGATAAATATTTGGAAAAAATTGTACTAGTTTTTAGGAAATCAAATTTTAATATAACCTAATTTTATTAAACCATGTCATTCAATGAACAAATCTAATTAAATTAATGACTTACTCCGTTCGATGGGGTACCCCCAAGAATGCTTGGTCTAGAAGAACCAATTGAACGTTCCAAGTTGCCACGTGACATCGCAACTCGAGAACGTGGCAGATACTGCTTGATGAAGCTAGCAAAGAAGTCATCCCAACGACGCCACTTTTGCAAGTGATCCAGTGCCATGAAGAGATCGTTGTATTGCAGTGGGATGTGTTCTTTGTACATCTTCTGCAAGCGATACACCTCCTTCACGTACTGCTTGCTCTCCTCCACTCGACCAGCCGCCTTAGCTACCTTCACAAAGAGGTCGATGTTGCGCACAAAGAGTCTAACCAGTGGTTCAAGAAAGTCGGGAAGTGACATCAATCGTTCCTCACGATCTAGATAGTTTAGTTAAATAGACCAGGAAAAACAAAACATTTATAGCATAGCATTGTTTTATTAATATTATTAGCTTTTTAGAATTAACATTGGAACTATCAAACAGTTGGTGGTATAAACAAAAAATGCCAAAATTTCAGACACAAACACAATTCTATTGTAATCGTTTTAAAAAATACTAATATTGTAAAGTAAAACATTTTAAACATTTAAATAAGGCTCTCAGCTTAACCCAAACAAAACTGCAATTTATCTACAAAAGCAACTTTATTATTAGTCCTAAAGTGCGTTTTTATTATAATTTGATTTTTGTTTGTGTTAAGCTGAGCGCCCTAATTTAAACAAAATTGAAAGTACTTTTGGGTTAAAGAAGTAGGTTTTGTGGCGAATTCTTGTTTTTTTAAATATATATGTGATCACGGTAAATTACACAAATAAATTATTCATTTAATTGATTGCTCAAACTAGAGGCAGATACAATACGAGAATGAAAAAACTAATGAACACTATGTTATGCTTTCTTACCATTAGATGGCGCTAATGTTTTAAATGTATTTATTTTAAATTTAATTTAAAATTATTGTAGTGGTAGCGTTGCTACTAGTAAAGTGACATTTTGCTGCGTTGTTTAACAGATTAATTTCAATTTGTATGTAGATGAGCTATATTTTAAACGCACTTCTATACTAATATATTTTTAATTTTTGATTTATCAATAACCTCTGATTATATTAACTTAATAATTAAGTATAAAGTTACTCCACTACTTTAAACAAACTTTATCAATCATAAACCAAGAAAAAATTAAATAAACCTTTCTAAGTGTGTCAATGTTTAAATTTTAAATATATTAATAAAATACTTTTTTAAATTAAGCAAATTAGCTTGCTATTTGTTTATTAAAATGACATGTTTAAGAATTAATTTAAACGTAAAAAAAATTTCAATATTTGGTTCAATTTTAACAAAACAACCCTTTAAAATGAGAGTGAATTATTAAAAAAACTCTACACCAGAAATTTTTGATTTTTCTTTCATTATTAAAAATTTTAACCTATTACTCAAATATTATTTTTTTAATAAACTTATCAATTACTAAAAACAAAAAATTTTATTGATAAGTGTTTTTATTAACAATCAAGTCGCTCATATTCTACTTATGCATGCTAGATCACTTGTGCACCTGTATTGCACATTGCCGTTCTTCACCTGTTTTTTACTATAAATTATATTGGTTTTTGAAAAAATCAATTTCTAGTTTTTACTCTAAAGTCACTTTTATATGAAAGTCCGGTATGGTTTATTTTACTAAAAACAGCAGATTGGGTTTAGAATGTACCAAAAACGCTGTACGAGATGTTTTACTCAAAACTACCGAGTAAAATTGATTCAAAATTCTACCCAAAACCCAACCCATACACAAATGAAAAAAATTCCAACCGAAAACCCAAACCCGTTTTTCCAAATTTAGTTTAGTTTACATTTCTTTTTCTGTTCCCAATAACCTAACTTAGCACATCTTTCTTTTGAGGAGCACCATCGATAGTCTCGACCTTCTCGCGATCTCGAGTGTTCTATTCCCTCTTTCTCTCTCACTCTCATGTTAGTTAATTGAAGTGTGTGTTGACGTGTACTAGTAGTTTTTTAGTAATTTGTTAATAAAAGTCATTAGGTTCTGTTACCTCTAGTCGTACGCCCACATTGTGGTTTTTGTATTAATGTTTCATTTCTTCAAGGTAAATATTTTTGGTTAGTGTGAAACAGAAAAAGAGTAGGAGAGGCTGGGACAGAAAGAGAAATGTGCTAGGTTGTGCCATGTCCATTTCTACTCTAGTGTGTATTGAAATTTGGGTAAATAGGGTTTGGGTTTTGGGTGATTGATTTTTTTTGTTAAACCCGAAACCCAAACCCATACCCAATGGATCCCCCGCTATGGGTACAAAATTTTTACCCATTTTACTCCTTACTCGAAACTTACCCAAAGGATTCTCGGTCTTGAGCACTGCCACAGCGTCAGCGTAGCTGTTGACCACAGCTTGACGTAGTTGCATCTCTCTAGGATTGAGCAACTTTTCGAGGGCCAAGTCGACCATGTCCTGCACGGCTTCGTCATGAACCATCATCACGAAAGGATGACGACAGGTGGGACACGTTGCCAGCGGCTCCAGATCTACCTTCACTCGGAGGACAGTCTCGGCACACCGACGACAGTAGGTGTGCAGACATGCAAAGGTGGTCGCGTCGATGAACGGCTCAGTACAGATGTCACACCGCAGCGCGTCTAGATGACGACGTCTTTCCTCTCGATCCGACATCGCTCTTATGCCCTGTGCAGCAAAGCAATCGAAAAAAACTATACTTTTTTAAATTAATAACAAATTTTATTTATTCTTCTACACTAATAGAAATAAGGTATAAGCATTTACAAATCAGATAGAATAAATATGAATAATAATATAAGAGATTTTACAATAAAATAATAAGAAAGGTGCTAGTAAATAATAAGTAATAAAAAGTTATATAGTAAAAAATGCTTTAAGAAAATGTATGTACAAATATAGGAGCTATACTTTATACAAAAAATTGCGATTTTTAAACCACTTCTCTCCCTTGATGAGCTGTTAGTAAGCATAAACTATTCATATCATCTCCCCTCTAATCTCACATGAGAAAATTATTTTCAAAATGTATTTAAAAACCAATTTTCAATTGCAAAAAACAAAATAGTATTAAACTTACAATAAAATAAAACATTGCATATAAGCAAAAAAATAAAACTAGAATCCGCGAGTAACAATTTAAAATTTGTTCAATTTTTTCTAGAAAACTATTTTTTGTAATTTTTCAAACAAAATTTAAAACAATAATTTGATTTAAATATATATTTTATCAAAATAGATGTTTGTCGTACACTCTAAATAAGCCGACCTGAGTGTACGCCAAAATATTTACGCCAGCGGTCTGTGTTTTGCAAATGTATTTGATTTTTTGATAAGTACAAATTTTTGAGAATTTTACTCTTTCTTGTAAATATATTTGCGAAGACAGTCGCACAGGTCAAGCGACCAAAACCGTATTTACAATGTATTTATTGAATATATTTTATATATAATAAAATGTAAAACTGTCACATTAACCCGTTTGCCCCCGAAAGCGCTATCGGGACGTATGGGTCCCGCTCATTCAATTAGCGATATAAGGCTTATCTTTTACTGATAATCCTTAGGATCGAAAAGGTTAATGCAAAAAAAGTTATTATAAAATAAAATGTAATCTGTAAAATATAAAATAGAAAAAATGAACTTTAGCAATAGAAGTCTGGGAAACACTGAAATCGTACGCAATTTCAATGCAATGGTTTGATGGCTTTTCCGTGCTCAACGGTTTAACTATAGTCGATAGCTATGTGCCATGCAATCTTGCCATCTAACAAATTGCTTTTTCTATGTTACATTTATACCAAAAATGTGTTTTTTTGTGATAATAATTTTTTAAAATATAGTTTTAAAAAAATTAAAGAATTTAACAAAAATATTCTCTTATATATTAATGAATAACATAGTCGTGGTTTTCTCTGTTCTATGTACTATGTACTATGTTTAATGTTCAGTTATTTTTTTGGTATTGTGCCATCCACGATTTTGTTCTGTAAGAGTTACACAACTTTCACTGTGCTTAACCAAATCTAACTTTCTCTGTCTTGATTCAAATTTTATTTTGATTCGGTTCGAATTTTGTGCATAAATCTTCGAATTCTCTGTCAATTTAATTCGGAATTCGAACTTTTCCAATTCTTGCTCGATTTAATTTGAATTTTTTGCATACACTCTTCAAATTAACTCGAGTTTGACCTCGGCTGTTCTGTCGCTGTTTTTTTACAAGAGGCAAACGGTTTGTAAAAAATAACTCTTTATTGAAATAACTTGCACGTTTTCCTGTTTTCATGCAAATGCAAGGGTCATTAATTAAAAACACGCAGAACCAAAAAGTGACTTGATTTGTTTTTATTTTTTTGTTTGTCTATTTTTATGAATGTAAACTATAATAAATTGATAAATTTTTAATATTTTTAATAAATCGCATATTAATAAAATAATACTTTTAATTTTTGTTATATTTGGTTTTAATATGTACATGTTAAACTCAAACAATAATTGCAAACCAAATGGGTTTTAACATATTTTCACAAACTTATTTAAATATATACTTTTAATTATAATGTATCATTTGGAACACGTGTTCACTTAGATAAACAAAGAAATCAATTAAAAATAAAATAAGAGCAAATCAAACCTAAACTACTGATTTAAACATGTGTCAAGCCATTTCAATTGGGCTTTTTTTCACATGTTCACTAACTAATCCTCAAGTGTGTAGAAAAAGATTAGTTGAGTAGAAAAATAATTAATTTTTTGAGAGGATTACTGGTGACCACAACATATATATGAGACACACTTGTTTTGCACTTACTTGAGAGATTAGATGACGATAGAGGGAGAGAGAGAAAAGAATAAGTGAAAAGAGGTGAAAAAGAGAGAGTGAAAGAAAGAGAAAAAAAGAATGAGTGAGAGGGAGTGAAAGAGAGAGAGAAAGTAAAAGAAAGAGAGTAAAAGAGAAAGAGAGAGGGAGAGAAAGAGAGTGAAAGAAAGAGAGAGAGAGGGAAGAAGAGAGAGTGAAAGAGAGAGGGAGAGAAAGAGAGTGAAAAAAGAGAGTGAAAGAAAGAGAGAGAGAGGAAAGCAGAGAGAGTGAAAGAGAGAGAGAGAGAGAAAGAGAGAGAAAGTGAAAGAGAGGGAGAGAGAGTAAGTAAAGGAGAGAGAGAGAGAGAGAGAAATAGAAAAAGAGAGAGTGAAAGAGAGAGAGAGAGAGAGAGAGAATAAAGAATGAGTGAGTGAGAGAAGGTTGACAAACAGTTAAAGTGACTTGTC
>WURS02470894.1:0-13046 GCA_011762765.2 Rhinocypha anisoptera | reverse complement strand
GTGGGGGGTGGGGGGGGGGGGGGGGGGGGGGGGGAAGGGGCAGAGTTGGAGAGGCTACAGAGCATATCCAGGAAACTCTTCAATAGGGTCAAGAAAAGTGCCACACCTGAGGCCTGGAGATCCTTTAAGGAGGCCAGGCAAAGGTATAAGATGGAGATATAAAATGCTCTAAAAGAGAGGCCTGGAAGAATTTCTGCGGTGGTATTGAGGCTGACCCCGAAGCAAGAATACTTCACAAGATACTCTCCAAGGACCTAGGAGCAGGGGTGGAGTCTCTTCTGCTTCCCTAATTCGACCTCACATCTTCCGACAACGAAGCACTAAGGCATATGCCAGAGACTCACTTCTCAGGACCACTGAGAATCCAGGGTTGCACGAGAGAAGAACTCCCATGCATCAGGGTTGGACAGAATGTAAAATGTCCTCCTATATCATTATGTACGAAGTCACAAGGTGGGTTATGTCCTACTTTGCTCTGTGCAAATCAGCAGGAATGGATACCATCTTTCCACACTTTTACAGGAAGGTCAATAACTTCTTCTTCTTCCTCTGTTGTGCATATTTTGCTTATGCATGGCATACGGATATGTTCCTAAACCCTGGAGAGAGACCAAAGTAGTGTTTATTCCCAAACCAGGGAAGACAGACCTCACCAAGGCCAACTCCTTCAGAGGTATTAGCCTGATGTCATTCCTTCTTAAGACATTAGGCAAGATAATTTATCAGCATAACAGGTATGGTCCCTTAAAGGAACACCCCTTGCATTTGAATCAGCATGCTTATATGAAAGGGAAGTCTGTGGAAATGTTGGTTGTCATTTCAAAGTGCCATTTCCAAGGCAAGGTTGAGGCGGTGCTCGGGCAAAGTTTTTCTGGACTAGTGGCTTTTCTGGACATTGAAGGGGTGTTTAACAACAACAACTTCTACCAAATATGCTATGCAGCAACTAGTCATGGGATCCATCCTCACATAATTGAGATGGATGCAGTGCCTGCGGGAACAGCGATCAGTCACTGTATATCTGAGGGACAGTTCAATGACACTGACCATGGAAAGGGGATGCCTTCAAGGAGGGGTGTTGTCATCACTCCTGAGGAATCTTGTTGTCAACGGCCTCACTGTTGAGATGAATAAGGTCAGCATCTATACACAGGGGTATGCTGATGACCTGGCTATGCTCATAACTGGCAAATATCTTGATACAGTATCTGGACTCATGCAGGGGGCCCTGCATAAGGTACAAAGGTGGTGCCACACAATGGGACTCTGAGTAAATCTGGAAAAACATGTTATGATACTGTTCACTAACAAGAGAAACAAGGAGGCGTTTGCACTCCCCTCTCTCAATGGAAGGACTGCAGCTCTCCCTATCAGTGAAATTTCTAGATTAAGAAATGACCTGAAAGGGAGCATCTGGAAAAGAGAGTATAATAGGCATGTGCCATTGTATGGACATGTAGAAGTGCAATTGGCCGAACTTGGGGATTAACCCCAAAAGTAATGCATTGGCTCCATACGGCAATAGTGAGGCCCACCTCCACTCTGGGCGTGAATGTGGTAGAAAAGGACTTGGCAAACTGCAGCCAGGGACAAATTCAACCACACACAAAGGATGGCTTGCTTAGCCATAATGGTGGCCTTTAGAATGACCCCAACACAGCCCTTGAAGCACTCCTGAACCTGCCACTACTCTCCCTGGGAGTGGAGTGACAAGCCAGGGCCACAACATATCGTCTGTCTTATACAGAGCAATGCTGGAAGGGGAAATCTTTCCGGCCATAGACAGACAACTATCTGCTTCTAGCACGATCTTTATGATGGGGTGTGATGGAATGTCAGCAAGGTTTAACCCAAAACCCACCCCATATGAGACCCTGTTCCCTTTGCATAACCAGTGGGACCATGGGGGGATAGCCAAACTCCATCTGGGGCCTCAGTATGGTATACAGATGGCACAAGTACGGACGGTATATCAGGAGCAGGTGTATATAGTTTTCACCACCCTACACAGTACTATTTTCCCTTGGGGAAATATGCCACAGTATTCCAGGTAGAAATACTAGCCAATCTGGGCTGTTTTCAAATCATTTAAGAATTGGGCCACATTAGGGTACCATTCCACATATTCTCTGATAGTCAGGCAACCTTGAAGGCACTGAACTCCTCATGGTGCAAGTCATGCCTGGTGGAAGAATGCCATCAGGCATAACGAATATTGCCAGGCTTCATAAAATTAGGAGTTTTTGGTCTCCCGGCCATGCAGGAAAACCCAGAAATGATATTGCCAAAAAACTTACAAAAGTGAGTGCCAGCATTAACCCAATTGGCCCAGAACAAATCCTACATATCTCACCCAGTAGGGTCAGGCTGGAGATTGAATCAGGGGTTTAATCCCAGCATTTCAAGATCTGTCAACACTCTGTGGGTTTAAGGCAGACCAAGGGCTGGCTTTGCAAGGAACTTCTGTCTCTGAACAGAAACGAAATCAGGGTAGTTGTAGGGCTATTGACAGACCACTACAGACTCAATGGGCAACTAAACATCTTGGGAGTTGTGGACTCAGCTAACTGTAGATGGTGCTAAGATGGTATTGAGACTATGTCTCTCCTAGTATGCAAGTGCCCAGCAGTTACCATAACTCAAAACAACTTTCTGGAGGCATCATTCATGGACCCTGAGGAAGTAAGACACACCCATTTGGAATACTCAGACCTTTAGCAAGGCCATTGGTCACTACAAGTGATATATGTGGTAAATGGTACAAAGGACTCATAGGTCTAAGTGCCCTCCACATTATATATCTATCTCATAGGTACTGGGGCCCTCCACATTATATATCTATCTATATACACATTCCATTTTCCTTTCCATTCCCATTCTAATATGCAATTAGTACATGTATTGATCATAGTCATAAACTAGACTATATTTATATTTAGTATAGTTTAGACTGTGTTATAGTGCTGCGCAGTAGTTTTTATTGATGGGTGGGTCTACTTGAATCTCAATTGAAAGGAATATCCACAGACAGAACTATATATATAAATCGTGCCCGTTATGGCCATTCCGCAATATTACGGGAAACAGCATGGGAAACAAAAACTCAATAGAACTAAATTTAAAAGTACCTAATTTATTCGCAGAATACAATATAAATTGACGTTCTATGATTAAAATGCATTGATAGGATTGCTTGAAGTAGTGTTGCTACGACATCTCGATATACTGCATATTGGCACATCCAGATAAAATTCACTACTATAAGTTAACCACTACTGACAAAGAAAATAGTCCATATTGTCAATATTATCATTTTGGGGGACATTGTGATGCCTATGGTACATCCGAAACCACGGTAATGTGAGGTTTAGTACAGTAAAATGGGATTTTACTGTACTTGACTTTTACTATAGTACAAATGTACACATCAATGTAATAATTACATGTTTATCTAATGTAGATATATAATTGCTTATTTTATCACAAAATAAAATGGATTCAACTATTTTCATGGGAGATATATATATGTTATGTAAAAAAATTATTTCTCAAGGTTAAAACTAAGTGTACGACTTTATTTATTCTCATAAATTGTTAATCCAACATTATATGAACCTGAGTGATCCCACCTATTGGAACATGAGCCGTGCCGCTATTTTTTCCAACCTTAACCCACCACACTGTCAAAAACCTGGCATATCCACCCATAGGCAAGAAGACATTTAAAAGGCTTCCCAAAAATGAGTGTTAGAAAAATAAAGGGTGGCTATTTTTCAGACATGACACATTTGGACAGGATGTTCCTTCCCATTCTTCAAATGTGAATTGACACAAATCTCACTTTAAATAAAATTTAAAACTGCAATATTAACCCAAAACCTGAAAAAATAAGTTTGCATCCCAAAATGTTTTCAACTATTACATTAATGCTAATAAATCTACACGGGCTTAACTTTAAGTCCTAATCATGGGCATGGTCCAGATAAACCTATCAATGTCTTTATTTCTATTTTGATTCTATTAACCTTCACTTGGGGTAGAACTAAACCAATTTTAATTTAGATCACTGAATTCTTGTGTTATCTGATCAGGACAAGAAGTTTCGGTTGAAACATTATCCCCCTTACATTTTCACCTGCATGATGATAAAGTAAGTACTTCTAGAATGACTGTTGCCATTTTTGTCCCTGCAACACTCTACGAGTTGATATCACATAAACATTTTGTTTCATATTTTATTTTCAACCTTAACATACATTCTTACAACTTCTCACTTCTTACCTCAGACTCCTGCACTGCAAGGTGTCTTTCTCAGAAGGAACTATATGTAGAAGCTTGATGCTTCAACCAAAGTAAACGATGAAAAAATAGTTTTCTTGGCACATTAAACCTTGATGCCAATGGTCAGAAGTAGCATATAGGAACACTGTATTCCTATATACCATTTCCATGAATTATCTTACCCTGGGTCTTATTTTTGTTGAAGCCAACAGTTACTGTTAACTTAACTCTTTTACAACAGGCCCATAAGCTCTCTGGTAAGTCTTTCTTCAACTCTGAAAAAGATCTACAGGTCCATGTCCAACCCAGTTTAAAAGTTTCTTTTCAAGAATTTGCTTGTTTGCAGAAGCTTTCATTGAAACTTGAAGAAATGAACTTTCATTGAAGCTTTCATTCCAAGTGTCCTATATATTTCCATGTACATATGGGGTGCGGCACTTAAATCCGGACAAATTAAAATTTTTTTAAAAAGCAAATTTATTCACACTGAAAATATAAATGAAACAGAAAATTCTTTTACATAGAAATTGTGGCTCCAGACAAGAGTAACATTACTCAAAATAATATCCTTCAGCTGCAATGACCACCTCCATCCTCGGCCTGAAGTGCTCGCACGCTCTCTTTAAATCAGCGCAGTCCATATATATAAATGCTGCTTTGATAGAATTCCGTAGGGATGCAACATTAGGGTGTCTCATCTTGTTAGTAACCCTTTCAACTATGCTCCAAACATAATAATCAAGGGGGTTAAAATCCGGGCTATTAGGGGGCCAAAACTCCTTAGTCCAGAGCATGTCCACATTATCTGACACCCTGTTTTGGAATAAATGGCTCGTGTGAGCCAGTGCACTGTCCTGCTGAAAGACGTATTGCCTTCCCGAGGTCACAGTTACCGTCCACGGTTTCACAACATCATTCAAAACACGCAGATACAATTCTTTAATGATGGTTTGTCCTTTTTCAAAGAAATGTGGTGGCATGATATCACCCTCACTTGACACAACACCCAAGACATGAACGCTAAACGGAAATTTTGTTCGTGCAACAATCGGACCTCCTCAGGGTCGTGGGTGAGCCAGCGATCATTTTTCCAGTTGACCTTTGCGTCAATAGTGAAAATCTTTTCATCAGGAAAGAATCTGATTCGCCCGGCCACTTAATTTTTCAACGAACTCGATAACAGTTTGCAACAAACAATCTGCTTTGTTTTGGCAGCTTCAGACAGCATCTGTCTTGCCTTTCTTTGCATACGACTTGTAACATAATTCCTCCTCTGCAATTGTTCGCTCGCTGACACTCAACACTGACGCCAATTTCCTCAACGATTGCCCCGGGTCCTCCGAAATCAGCGCCTGAGCTCTTTCCACTACTGCTGCCATTTGTGCCCTCGAACGAGATTTTCTCGCCAAGTTAGTGGAACCTTCCCCAGACTTCTCAGAAGCATTGTATTTACTCACAATATCGTAAACAGATGATCTGGGATACCCGAAGAATCGAATGGTTTCAGTCATCGAACGCCCAGCACAAAGACTCGAAAATCACGACTCGTCGGTTGAACTATGCACTTGAACGTAACATATCTGCCATTTTGAGATTATGACTGTTGACTAGACGCCTATGGCTTTCAAGAACGCCAATGCCGACCTCTGACGAAACTATGATATGGTGGGAAATTCAAATTGAAATTTGTCCAGATTTAAGGTCCGCACCCTGCATAAAAACTGGTTTCATAGTTTCCAGTCTCTAAATGGAAAGATAGAAATGGATGGATAGCATTTCTTTTACATTCCGAGTTTAAGATTATTATCTAAGATCACGATCCTCGTTTGCGTGTAGAGACTAAATAATATCTATGCCTTTTTTCATCATAATTGGTATAATATTTTATATTTGGTCAGAATGAAGCTAAGTACTCAAAAATGAAAATTACAAGTTTTCACAATCCTATGCTTCTTAAAACATACACACTTAAATATGTTTCAAAGATTAACGCTTTCATTGCCCCTCCTTTCAACTGAAGTTTGTTTATGCTCCAATGCTGTTTAAAAATATTATTTTAATTAGTTATTTCAAAGTTAAAATCAAAGCTATTTTTTAAATTAAGAATTTTGCTGAGCGCCATCCGCTGATCAGACAGCTTTTTTTTGTGTCACGTCAAAACCACAGCAATTTGAATAAACATGAACATGCACCACACGAGGGACATTGTGGGCACCTGGTGAAAATCTGGATGACCACACCAGGCGGTGATTGAGTTAAGGCAGCTGCTTCCAAGATTTGGTAGGTCAGTTATCCCAACACGAGCTTTTATATGATGGAAAGAGATATGCTTCAAAGGAAAGCCAAAGGAATATCACTGACTGATATAAAAGACTGGACTGAAAATCGTTGTGAAACAATGGCTGTTCACCACTAAACTTGAGGCATGCAAAACACAAGTCGTGAGAAATTTTTCCCATGAGTTGCTGAACAAATTCACAGCACCTGATGGTCCAAAACCTCAGATGTGGGAGGTCGGGAATAAACCTTTGACAGTTTCCTGTCATAGTTCCTCATAAATGAAACATTTTCACTTTAACTAATTTAAAAACACAATTGATTTTAACTGACGGACCCCAAATATCTATTGAATGATTTAATTTTGAATGTGGAAATAAAACAACTGAAAAAAGCATTGCATTTTTTTTAGCACCAGTTTCTTATCACAGCATCACTTGATACAGTCACACACCACTAACTCCCATCTTCCAAAGAGAAAAAACAAACCTTGAAGGTAACAATCCGTGAAAGAGGATCACGGATGGATGGAGATGAATGACAGTAAGTGGTGGTAGACACTTCTATGGGGAAATGAGCTTCCTGCTGCTCTTCAGTTTCCAAACCCTTCGGCCAATCTGTGCAGAACTCTGCCAAAACACAAATAAAACTGTATAAATTCTAAAAGACCACATTTGGCAAACAAATGTTTATTACAAAATTTTATTTTTTTATGGAGTTCATACATATCAAAGTAGGAAAAGCATGGGTTATATGCTTTTTTATTATGTTGTAAATAAGTAGTACATAATAGTTTTGTTAATGTGGTTCCTTGATGGCTAAAACAGAGACATGGATTGTAAGATGTTACATAGATTAAACTTTTATGTGCCATAGCTTAACCAAAGACATAAGTAAACATTTCTTTATTCCCTTTAGAAAAACTAAATGTGTGTTGTTCAAGCTCACCATTACTTTGAATGTCTAAGGATTTCAATAATGTTTTTAATGAACTATATTTCTCTCTTACAAAAATGTTCTTATGAACAAATTCAACCTAAAGACTAGTAAAATCCATTATGATAAGTTGGTATGATAAACATTATTATTTAGAATTTTTAACTTGTTATACGAATACTCTGCACATTTTTTTCTTCAGACTGGTATGTTTTTCTTTTTCTATGCATGGAAATTGTTCCTCCATATAGTTTGGAAGAACATTAAACTTAATTAATTGATTTTAGGGTTGCAAGAATTGATACATTAAAGCATGAAATAGGAGTGATTAAGATCCTTCCTAGAAGTGATAATTTTATTTTTATGGTGCACCGATGACTATGGCAACTGCACATTTCCTCAAATGAAGAAAATGCACCAACTCTCATGACGGAGGAGGGATTTGAACCAGCAATCATCGGGTAAGCTGATAAGCATGCTAACCATCTCATACACAGGCTATATTCCTTCTAACTGAATACACTCATTTGTATGGATACTTCTGAATGCTATGTATAAGTTGCCCTTTGCAATGGGGTTTAATGTACTCATCAATTGGTTCTGAATATCTGAAATTAAATCTAAGAAACAACACTTCAAGAAATATTTTACTTTTGGGAACAAAAAGTAACCAACATGTGCCAAGTTTGGCAAATACATAAGAAAATGAAGGGTGAACGAGCATCTGAAAACTTTATTTGACTATAAACTTCTTTGAATGTCATACTGTGGGATAAGGCAAACCCTTAATAAAGGAACCTGTCACTAAATTCCCACATCTGGTGTATAAAAAATTTCTTTATCTTAATTCTTTCAGGATGGATGTCAGATTGTATATCCTTGCCACAGGGTTCAATTCCATATTTATATGTGTTTTAAGGGCTGAATAAAATAATTCTGTGAGCCAAATAAATTACATGAAGCTAAGGCACAACTGACTCCATTAGCCTTCTGTGAGAGATTCTAGCACTTCCCTAATCAGTAGAACAAAAAGCAAATAAACTTGACACCCACTTCAATAACACATCAACATCCATGAGGCGTGAAATTGATGATTACGTGATGCCATGTCCTGAAAGGATTACACATTTCTTTACTGCAACATTTTATACCTTACTTTCGCAATTCAACCCTTTACAGCATAGAGAAATGATAATTCAGAACCAAAACTTAGTAAATGCACACTTAACTTTAATTATAACAACAATAAGTGAATTGTTAAGCATAATATGTAAACAATGTAATATATAATGTATAAACTGCAATGTATAATGTCATTTGTAATGTATAATGTCAATGTATTGTATAATGTCAACTGTAATATATAATGTCAACTGTAATGTATAATATCAACTGTAATTTATAAAGTATCAACTATGTATAAGTAATTTGACAATTTAATGCAAATTTATTTGCCTACGGACAATAAAGTTATTTTTATGCACATTTATTGTGCCATCAAGATTGACCTAATATTGTAGGACAGAATTACACAGGTCATACTCTTAATAGGTAATTCCTTCCTGTATAACATATGTTAAGGCTGAAGTATAAACCGTTCCAACATTTTCACCTACTATTATTGTATTTTATATAATTGGTATGAAAACAAACTTATTTCAAATTGTTATACATTATATTACCTTCATGTTTTTATCCAAGATTTTCAACATACTGACAAAATATGGATAAATAATGGGTGATGAATATAAATCCTGATCCCATTAATATTATATTATTCAAATATGTGAAAGGACCTATACTTCACAGAAACAATTACTAAAATATGCTAGCTTACTGTATCTTTCAAGATACAGTGGAACCTGGTTAGTTGTTATACAGTGAGTTCCTCCTTAGTACGTAGATTTTTCTCGATGCAAGTACCATCTGGACATATTACAGGTAAAATTGTTTGGTTAGTATGTCTTAAATACCATAGCTTTCCTGGTTAGTATGTATCACATTGAAGATTATGCAGAGCAAGGAACTGAGTCTGATACAATTCCAACTCTGGCTAAAACAGTGGAGGCTATGAAGTATGTATGCCGTTACTTGAGTTTTGTGGGAAGTAGAAAAGGCTAAAAATATTAGACATCGGAACTAGAAATAAAAAACAGATTACCTTGGACAAGTTTTTTATGTGAATTTGAGCTCAATATATAAATCTTTTTGCAACAAAGCATGTGAAATGCTAAATTGACTGTTATCAATTGCCCTAATAGTGCCAAACAAAGCAACTGCTGTGACTGTACATATAATAAATAAAATTTTGCATACATTTTTGAAACAGTTTCAAATAATTGCCATTATATTTAGGTCTTTATTTATAGAGAAAGGCTAAATAACTATCCTCAAAATTTACGTCAATGAATCCAAGTGAAGTGACGTTTTCATGAAATCACAGTCTATATAAACTAAAGTTTAGACTGTGATGAAATTACATCTCTGGAAAGCTATGTAAGACAGTTATTTTTATTCATTTGGCAATTTGGCGATCATTTTGTTTAATTTTTAAGTGAAAAGAATAATATGAGAACTTAGTAAAATAATTGTAAATATGATAACTTTTTACCGCCGATTAAAACTATAGCAAAATCTCATTATAATGCATCTCACATTACCCCGGTTTCGGATATACCGTGGGCATGGTCTAAACTTTATCACCTTTAAACTTTAACACAAACTTAAAAAAAATTATCACCATGTCCCCTAAAATGAATACATTGACTATTTTCCTTGTTAGTAGCAGGGGTAGTAGGTAACTTTGTTGCGAATTTTATCTCGAAATGCCTACGGATACGTCACAATAGCACTACTTCATGTGCACATACCATTGCATTTAAATGATAAAACATCAATTTCTATTGTATCCCAAAAATGAATTAGGAAAAATTAGTTTAATTAAGGCAAGTACAGGCGCCAATTCGAATCCCGTCTCTTTCAGGAGCTATGCAAGCTCTTGGGTGTAATCAAGACCCGGACTTTGCCCTACCAACCTCAGTCCGACAGTCAGATGGAGAGATTCAACCAGACTGTGGGGGAAGGAGGGTGCAGCAAGGGGGAGTATGCCAAGCGAGTGCAAAAAGACCTCAAAAAAGTTCATGCTCTCACTAGGGAGAAGCTTTTGACGGCCCACCTCCGACAAAAAGAGCAGCATGATCACCGGTGTCACGGCACCCCCTTTGAAGAAGGGAAAAGGGTGTGGATCCACGTGCCCACCACGAAATGGGGCAAATGCAGAAAATTTCATTGCCCTTGGGTTGGCCCCTTCCAAATAATTAAGACTGTCAGATGTCACATACCGAGTAAAAAAGGAAAATTATCCTCGACATTGCCTGGTGGTGCACTTTAACCACCTCAAAATGTGGTAGGGGAGACGGTGAGGACTGCCACAGGGAAACAATGGCGGGGCTGGGGGAAACCCAGGCCGAGGAGGAAAGTGAGGATGGTCGGAGAATATTCTTCATTTCCTCACCCAAGGAGTCCCACCGGCCTGCAGAATTGGAGAGACGAAAACACTCAGGTGGGCCCTGGCAAGGCGCAGTATCCTAGAAGGATGATGAGGGAACCAGATAGATTTCAAGCCGGGCTCTAAAGGATGCGGAAGGCCAGAGGGATCTCTTTTTTCTTCTCTCCTTTTCCTTTGTTTCAGAAAGGTTGAAAATGTGGACCAGAATAAGGAGGCCGACGACACTGAACGTTCCAAACAAGCCTGGGTGGAGGTGATCGTAGGGGCGCGATGCTTTCAAAGGGGGAGGCAGTGTAGCGGTTGAAGCCACGGACGGCCACCTCAGGGTTTTTCCAAGCTCCTTGGAAATATCCCAGATTGGGAGAGGGAAGGTTTCTGACCTCGAGAAGCGTGGGACGTTTCAGGAAAACCCTCGGGGGAAGGTTGTAAAGAGGAAATAAAAGACAGTAGCGTGTTGGCTCTCAAAGAGACAAGTTGTTTTCATTTCTAACCCTTCTGCCACGAACCGGCGCTACATCAACATATGGTAATATGCCTGCCCCTAACAATGCCCAACTTTATATGAATATACCATAAAAAATTTTAAAATTAGTCACTGCCAGCAAAAATAAAGAATCTCTCTTACAATAGAATGGAAAAGTGAAAAATATTACAATATTATATTCTATAACCTACTTCCCACCAATTGGTAATCAGGATCTTGCTCTTTCAGCTTAGCCTAACCCATAGGTATTTTGGTATACATAGTTGAGATAAACGAAATATTGGCATGGTGTGAGTGTAAGGTATATGATATAAAAATATTTTACAGGAAATTTCATTTTGGTGACAACATCTGAAGATTACAAAATAATGCAAACAAAGATAAATCCTACTAAAAACCCAGAGAACAACATGACATCAAGTAGAAGGATACATATTAATCAAATAAAGCATAGGCAGAAGTAAGGTAGATATTAAGCATAAAGAAGAAGGAATCTATCAAATAAAATAAATCATATCCACTAACTTTTTAAAGCTTCACACTGCTGCTTGATGGCTGGTGGTGTCAAGTGAAGAAAATTAGGTATTTTCATTAATTCAGCATTGGCAAATTTTCCAGGTGTGGCTTTCTTGTTGTGAGGGTAACCCTGATGCAACGGAAGTGGCACGGTAGCTGGATGAAAAGTTCTTGGACCAGGCCAAACTGATGGCCAATGTTGATCTACATGCATTTTTTCACTCCTTGTAATAAAAGAAAAAGCAAGATGTCATTATATAATTAAATACATGAAATCACTTAGCCCTTTTAAATTCATAGAGATATCTTCATTCTCAATATACGTGGTACACGTGGAATTCCATGTTTAATAATCCCTGATTGCAAGCTGTACATGTTAAATGAAAATTAACAGGTGAGTACCTACTGCATTACACTATGTCAGGTCAAAATCAACACCCTAATTCAGACGTAAATTGTCTTCACACATGATGGGAATTAAAAAGGTTAGATTTAATATTTATACATAAATGTTTTTACAATTCTCAACATTAATTTTAATTTAATTCTTGGCATATGGAAAGGACAATGTATATACAATATCATTATTTCCCAGTTTACATACATTCTAAATATATTTTAAAATTTTTAAATCATACCCACCATGTGAAATTAAAGGAAAAACATAGCCAATATAAAAGGAACCAACAAGGAGAAGTACTTCAAGACCCTGGCAAAGGAAAGCACAGTAACAAAGCAATACTCAAAGTCACAGGATTTGACTTTGTACGAAATCTATACAGTGCAGTTTCAACATGGATTTTTCACATGCATAAAATCAATTGCAGAGTTATTGGAGTGATAAACACACAGGATAAACACAGAGCATGACAAAAACACATAGAAAAGTAATAATTTAAAAATTTAACCTTGTTCTTTAATAATTTAAATAATTTAATAGTAATTTAAAATTAAACATTGTTCCCAAGTGTGGCGTGTTCCCCCTTTTTGTGTTTGCCGCTCCCGCGCTTGGAAGGGTGGATCACTGTGCAAGCGACGGCAGGA
>WURS02470874.1:0-13049 GCA_011762765.2 Rhinocypha anisoptera | reverse complement strand
ATCGTTGCCGACCCCCCACCGCCCTCGGCAGGGGCGCCCGCCACCGCAGCCGCCCCGCCGCCACGGTCCGCCTGGGCTGCTCCCGGCATCACGACGTCGACGTCGTCCTCATCGCCGCCACCTTCCCCTTCCCCGCCCCAAGACGACGACACCACCACGCGCTGCTCGCTGCGGCGGCGGCGCACCACCGCCGCCTCGAAAGGGCACTCGGGGTTGCCGTGGAGCAGCAGCGACGACGACGACCCTCCTCCCGCCCCGCCCCCGCTGCATCCCACGTTCACATTGCACGACGGCAGGGACCCGCCTTCCCTCTGCCTCGCGCTGACGCTTCCGCCCCCACCCGAGGACGCCGCGCACCCCCCTCCGACACCTCCGGCCGCCAAGCCGCCGCCGCCCGCTCTGGCACCGCCCCCCGCCGCGACCGCAGAGGGGCCGCCCCCAAAGTGCTCCTTCCGTCTACCGCTGCCGAGGCCCTTCCTCCCGCGGCCTCCCGAGTACGCCCCCTCGAAGTCCGAATACGCCTGGACTATGTTCTGCAGCGAACCGCCCCTCGTCTGTCGCTCGGAGACGGCCGCATCCCGGCGCCGGCGCTTGCCTCCGCGACAGTGATCGACGACGCCGAAGGGCGGCGGGTTGCCCTCCTCCCCGCCGTCGCTCTCTGCTTCCACCTCCTCCAGCAATTCCTGCGCGAGGACGAGCCACCATCACACCCAGACACAAACACCCACGCACACCAAGAGGCAAGCCCACATTTGTAAGAGGGAGAGAGAGAATCGGGCCCACAATCCGCCCGCAACGAACACTTTTCTTTAGAAACTCGTGTCCGCCGCGAAACAGTTCGACCAGATGCAAATTGCTACAATGCAATGTTTGCTCAATTTCCACGTTTTACGGGATCAATGGGAAATTTATTGCACGAGTCATTACTTCACAATTGAAAAGAGGAATGAGAGGAAATGTTTCAGTTTCCACATTCATTGCACGACCCATAAATAGGACATCATGAAGATGAGCAAACACTGTACAAGAAATTGAAAAACCAAGTCATATGGGAATCAAACTCGTTCGAGGAAGAATAGATGGAAAACAGCTGCGAAGAAATGTAGGAAAACATGAGTATGGGGAACGACAAACCAGTCAAAGAGGCACCTCGGAGAAAGGAAATCGAAGTGTAATAACATCAGGGTTGATAGTGGGAGGATGCTTATAGCATGCAATAGGTGTAAAACTTATACCAAACAATTGTACCGAGGGACAAAGCCTCTGGAAAACGGCTGATTGATAGACGAGAACGAAGTGGGTGCCGATGAGCGAGGTGCAGCTATATCAATATATGAAATAAACAGCAGTGAATGACCTGAAGAAAATCACAAGAACCGGGAGTTGACAGAATCGGGGGAGAAATGATCAAGGGCCAAAGAGGTACATCTAAAGATGTGCCTGTTTGGAATTATCAGGGATTGCTATGAAAGTGCTGGATTGCCCAAGGACTTTGTGAAGAGTGAAATGAGTGCAATTCCGAAAAAACCGAGGTCAGAGAGATGAGAGGAAAACTGAATGCTGTTTAAAGTCTCATGCTCAGAAATACTAACAAGAATAATCAACTGGAGGATGGAGGGAAAAATCGAAGAAAACCTGATGGTGAACCAATTTAGCTGTTGAAGGAAAAGAGGACCCAGAGAGGCTGTGCTAAGCCTAAGAATACTGATAGAAAAAAACGATACATGTAAACAAATCACTATATGTAGCATTTATGAACTTAGAAAAAGAAATCTGAGTAAGTGGAATGGAAGATGCTGTTATTAATGAAGAAACTAGACATTAATTAAATGGAAGAAGAATGAAATATCAGCGTTACCAGAATCAAGCTACAACAATCCAAATGAAAAACTGAAGAAAAATAGCAGCTTAAATAATGGAGTTAGGCAAGGGTGTAACAACTTTCCAGGACTACTCAAAATATACTTGGAAGAGGCAATGAAGGAAATAGAAGAAAAGGGTGTCAGAAGAATCAAAGTGAACGCAGAAGAAATTAGGATGCTATGTTTTGTGGAAGACAGAAGTCGGAGCAGAGAAACGTGATGATCAACAGACTACCTTTAAGACAATGGAACAAGAACCGAGGCAGTACAACATGAGAATTAATATGAAGAAGACTAAAATACTAATATGTGGACGAAAAACGGTGAGTGCAAATGTCACCCTACAGTGAGAGAAATCTGTGGAAATCAAGTGGAATTCTTCACCTATCTGGGAAGCAAAATACATAGGACAGACTAAGTTCTATGGATATTCAGTGTACATAGATACCTCAAGCTTAGACACCATTCATGGCAAAGATGCAACTACTATGCTCAAGGAATATATAACTCCAAACGGATATTCTCCAAAAGGAAAATATGTGAAAACATTCGTATGGAACTCTACGGATCAGAAATATGGACCATTGGAAAAAGAGACCAAAGAAGAATAGAAGCCTTCGAAACAAGGTGCTGGAGGATAATGCTGAATATCAAGTGGATGGGCAGAGTTAGGAACGAAGAAATACACAGAAGAGCGGAGGAATCTAAGTCAATTTGGAATACAATAGGTAAAAGAGGAGCAAGGTGGAAAGGACATACCCTGATGCATAATTAACTCCTGAAGAAAAGGAAACATAGTCAGGAGAACCTCATGGAGAAGGCTGAGGGACAAATATATAGGGAAAATTATCAGAGACATCAAGAAGAAGACCTACCAAGGGGTAAGAGAGGTAGCACTGAATAGCAAACAATGGAGGGCTGCAGTCAATCAATCTTCAAATTGAAATACTAATGATGAAGTCCAAAGAATGTGAACTTTCACCATGATTAGTTTTGTGAATTTAGCTTCCACTTTAATTTTCTTGGCTGATGTGTTACAAACATTATAAACCTAATGAACACCTAAACCATTTCACAACAATAGACTTTACCTTGTGAGGAAACTCAACATAAATCAATAGTAGTAATATTTATGTTTATAGGGTTGGCTGAGGCTATGGTAATTTAGCACTGCTTCAAATTGAAGAAAATATCCATTTGGATCAGAGAAACACAACAACCATGCTCTGGGTGTGACTCAAACCTATTACCCTTAGGTTAGTTAGCAAGCACTCTAACCCCAAGCTAACCTGGCTGGCTAATGCATATTCAACATAAACTGTAATTTGTGGCAAGGTTGATATAGGAACTTCCAAAGTGTATACACAAAACTTATTAATTTCAGCATATAGACATGGAGTTAATAATCAAAAATACTCTAATTACCTCTAGAGCTGCATCCTCCACATATCAATTTGTGTTTAAAATTGTATGCCTTTGATCAATTGTGGCCAAAAGGATCAAAATCATCATCCTCAGATGATATTCACTGTGAGTTGAAATTAAGCAGTCTTTACAACTGGAGCTATCTTTTTTGGGAAACAAGCATGGCATCAATGTTATGAGAATACTAACTTCGGTGGTCTCAGTTTGACATAACTACAGCATTACATTATGATATTGTTTACACAAACCATTCCTCAAGTGGCTATGAGATTAAATGTGAAGATTTTCACTCAGGATTATTAAAAACATGTCCATTGATCGAATTTTAAATGCAATAGGAAATCGTGAGAGGCCTGTTCTTTTTTTTTTAAAGTTGAATAATTATTTAATGAGCAATAATGTAACTTGTTAAGGGTTTTTCTTGAAGAAGTTTAATGGTAATAATGTAGAGGAAATACAAATTCAACATGCTGCTTGTAAAAAACTTATTAAAAATGGGTGATAAGACTTACAGAAGAGAATGCCATGATCTTGGGAAATGGCAGTGGTGAGTGATAATACTATCTCCCCACCTCCCCATTTCTCCTTGCCCTTCCTCACTACCAGGACACCAGTTGTGCCCTGAGGTACATTCTGACATATTGTGAAAAGGCAAAGGTGACCAAAGTATGTTGAAGAGCCTGATCTGGAATATTAGTTTCTCTATTCTTGTAATAATCCACTGTTAACAAAATATGTACATAAAATACCAAATAATATGAGCAATATCATAGTCTATTACTTAGCTTCTTATTTAGTACTCTTACTTAGTGTCTTAGTATCAACTTAAACTTTAAATATACTAATACAATCAACCCATCTCAAATTTTTCATCAATACTTGTTAAAGATCATCACTTCATTTGCTGAGTCTTTAGATTACTACATACAAAAGTATTAATGTGTCTGTGTCTACTCTCATTATTTTCACTCAATGGTCCTTATCTTATGCAAGTGTTATTACTATTTCTGCAAAGCAATCAATATTTATGCAGCAGTTGGTTAAACACAGTTAACTATGTAAACTAAAAAGAAATTGAAAGATTATGCTATCCCCACTTGCAGAAGGCTAAGTTCCAATATGTTTAAAAATGAAGATATATATTATAAGACAGAATATAAGGTCAGCCCAAAGTGCTTATTACCATTTGAAATTCTCCACATTATCTAATCAGAAATTAATCCGAAAGGAAATTGGTCACATTGGTCTTCTCTGAAGGATGATTCTGTCTGAATATTTCTTTAGATAAAATGAAGAATTTCTTCCTGAACATTCATGAATCTGATTTTTCTACTCCAACTATCAGGCCCAAAATATTTAATGCTAACAATTTCTATTTCATACCACACGAGATTCTTTGATGCTATTTAATTTATTTTCACTAAACCATAGGGTATGACAAAATATCCATAACTTGTATAAAAAAATCATTACTTGTTACCACCCCATTTTCCCTGATGCACGGAAGCAAAATTTAGTCAAGTCAATTAAGAAAAAAAATCCAACTTGACTCTGCCACTACCATCCTATATACCATCTTATATATATATATATTCTTTGTGTGCTACCTAAATCTCTTGAAAACATTTTACTTCAACAAACCATCAACTTCCTTGAAATCCACATTAGCTTTGACCTTTACTAGTCTGATTTTAGGAAAGGCTACAGAATTCAAACTGCCCTACTCAAACTGATATTTGATGAATGATGTAAGAATATATGACTGATGATATCTGATCTGCTATTGATGAGGAAATCGAGAATGTTGACTGTCCTCTTTAAATTGAGTAAAATTTGGATTCAGTACATTATGATTAATGCCTGAAACAATCACTTTGAATATCTTTGAATAATTCTAAAATTTCAGTGGATGCAAATTATTGTATCCTTTTCCTTCATGGCTACTGTTTTCTGTTTATGGTATGTAGAATGTACATTTTTTGTTTACAAGCGGCCCAGCTGCCAAAGAACATATTCAATTTATTATACTCTACGTAATTTCACAGGAATCCTGTGGAATAACCGAGTAATGTAGGGTTCCAGGATTGTGGCTGGGAATAATTTGACCACCCCCATAGAGCCCTGACCTCCCGCACATCTTCATCTCTTTCTGCACTTTAAGTCATTCCTTATGACCAGAAGTTCACAGTTCACATGACTGGGTAAAAGAAGCTGTCATTATGTGGTTGAAATAACAGGCAATATTTTTTAATGAGGAGGGCATACAAAAACCTATGCCTTTCTATGATGTGCCTTAAAAATAATGAGAACTATGTAGAAAAATAATTATGGTATGGAGATTTGTAATGAATTCTTTTAGGTACTTGCTTTTTTGACCTACCAACAAGTTTACTTCCTAGACATACGAGTACCTCATATTAACCACTAAGTAATGGGAATTTTCGAAAAAAAATTTAGGAAAAAATGAGAGAAACAAACAATCACAGCAAGATTTTTACCTAAGAATGACCACCTGTCTTCCATTATCATTGGCCTCATTTTCATAAGTACATGCAAGTTTCATTCTACTAAGCTTTATAATTTATCAGGGATGAATGCTTTCTTTCAAATGGACCAAATTGATCATAGTACAGTTATAAAATTCTGTCACATTAAGTTTGATGCCAACAGAAAATCATTTAAGATTAATTAAAGTATTTGGGAACCCTTCTCCTTTGCTTTACCAAAAACTACAAAAATGAGAATGTAAATTGACTACAAACATTGAAAAACAGCAATAATTAATATAGCCATTAGCATGAGAAATGATTGGAAATGTTCACACTATGAAATTCAATGACCAAGTGCGTGCAATTCCTAGATTTCAGAATAATGTGTCAAGACATATACCTATATGAAAGAGCCTTGCACAAGATTTTGACCTCCCAAAACTCAAAAGTTGACAACATTTATTGGCGATTTACTTTGAATGAACAGGTGACTGCATTATAGTAGGGGATGTTACAGATAAACTGGAGAATATGATGAAAGGATAATGACAGAAGAATACTAGGGGAGAATATGTTGAGAAATGGGAAACAATTTTAGGCCTAGAATTATCCTATTTCTTTAATATAGGGGTTTCTTACTGAATGTCGAAGCTTTATGATACTATATTGCCTTCTAAGTTTTTATAGTTCATATGCACTAAAATGCCAATTCCATTAGGACCACTGGGAAATTATACAACACGTAGTAATAATAATAGAATGGTGACATTTTGGCAACAGAGAGTAGATGGGGGCAGGTACATGGCACCAAGAAAAGGTGTTGAGAACCATGTGAATTGTGTGTAATGGCAATGGTGAACCTAGATGTTTCAAATAAAAGAGTTTAAAGATGCAGTTGCCTAAGTGGTAATTCAAATTTGAAAAATTTCATAATCAGAGTATGTTTTAGCACAACACAGCCAATTCAACTTTTTCTAAAGGTACAAAAGTTTTTGAAAAAATAACCTAATGTTAAATGTAGCCGACTTTTAAGAGTCACAAAGAACATAAGAATTAATACATAAAAGTATCACTAGAAAAAGGGTCTGGGACTTCACCCACAAGCAGTTACATCTCCTTTTGCATATCTATTAATAAAGCTGATTTCCCTCACACGTTTGTAATAAGATACATATAAATGAGTGTCTCTTACCATTCATATTGTAACTGATGGTGCTATATCACAGTTAATGTATAGTAAGAAATAAAATTCCATGGAAAAGTACAGTGTATACATTAATTTTGTATTAATGGTTAAGAAATAATTTGTTTATGTAATTCAATATGTGCTACAAGTTCACTGCAATCTATGTTTTAAGCTATCATGCTTCATTTGTTGTTTAACCTAGTCTATATAAGAGAGTATAAGTTTTCCCCACTTTTGTATTATAAGTCATCATGCTAAATTTGGAGTTTGTTTGTGCAAGTCCAGTCACTTATTTGCTTAGTATAGTGGAAGGAATCCATGGCAAATAAAAATTACAGCACTTTTCCACAAAAACTTATTTAATGTATGATGAGCTTTCTAACTCCAAGCAATCAACATGTAAAACACAGAATGATAGAGAAACTTAAAAGTATCAAAGATATACACAGAAGTTAAAGTTGTCTGTATATACTGGACGTCTTGTGCCTAGTGATAACTCTGTTGAGTTAAAATGCTGGTCATACATTACACAAGTTTTTTTTGGAAAAGGGCTATCATTTTCATTTATTAAACTGCCTCTTGGCCAGCAAGAACATATTAAATAACAAAAATGTACATTTAGCAACTTTGATATCCACTCTTAAAGTTTTGCCTTGAAGCTCTAAGATTGGCAAAATCTAAGGCATTCAATGTGCCAGTGTCATTCTTGTCAATTTCCAGGTTACAGGGTAAGGGATGTTGTATTCTTACAGAAAGAATTATACCAAAGAAAAACAGTAATCTTAATGTATTCTGCTGGGTATTGTAAACATTGGCTGACTCATTAATGTGCTGTTCTTCCTTATGCATCATTACATTTTCTCACCCTTCAGACTAGAAACTTTAAAACCTCAATAATAAAAATACTAGGAAATTTCCTTTAATCACAAAGAGACCAAGTACCCTTTGAAAGATAGTTTTAGTCATTACTTAGCCAGCCATACTTTAGCCATATAAATATGTGTATCAAGCTTATCTGCGAAACCGTTATTATCCTATGCATTTGAATCCACAAATCATTAAAACACTTTGTAATGATATCCTGAGCCAGATCATGAGTCTTGACATCCTTTTTTTTTAATTTTACGTCAGTGAGCACATGGCTCTAATTAAATTAATTGTAAGGCACATTCTTCTAAATTCAACTCACCCTAAAGAGATGACTCTTTCCTTCCCGATCCTTGGGGCTCTTGTAAGTTATTGCTTCGTCCAGAAGAGCTTTCAGCTGACCGTCATCCAATTCCGACACACCAGAGTTCTTTTCATCCTAAAAAAGAAAACCATGATATAAAAAACTTATAATAAGCTTAGAGACTATAAACGTGGCATGTAAGTACGACGAAAATTAAATCATGAATTAGGGAAAGAAATACTACCGTACTCACGCGTCAAGCATACAACATGAATTAATAACAACGAATCTAGATGTTTATAATAAGCAGAAAACGCCTTGATGATTATAAAATTAATCTGTGCAACTTAAGAATAGCGACATTAATATTACTCACAGATATAATGGAAAAACATTGACGTGTGAGTTCGTGTAATAGCTTCATTTATCTCGAATTCTCACCGCAAAGTGAATATCCAGCGTTATTCGTACAAAGTCGTCCTTCGTGAATTAAAACAGGAAATCACTTGTGACTCGACTGATTCCGTCTTTTTAAGCTCACAAAAATACAAAAACACAAGACGATGAAGTGCAATTCGAGCTACGCCATTGATCTATCTTCAGAGAAGCAGTAAGAATCGTTTGCTATAGCACTTCTAAGAAACTAAATAATTGTTGACTCATGACTGTGCTATCCTCACAATCATGATACACTGTAAAATAAAACTGGACCCCAGAATTTCCGCCAACATTCCAAACCGAGTCCTGCAACCTCGTGCAAAACAATTTATGCAGCCGACATGTTAGCATCTGACGTCACGAATAAAGTAAGCAAGTCACTGCAGTTACCAAGACCCGCAATCATTCCAAACAGTTTTACGTTAGAGTGCTATTACTAAATGACACACACAAGAATGCCCATAACCTTATAAATTTTAACTCACGGGCACCACACGACGGTGTTGAAACAATATCATCTTATTTGGTGAGGAAATGTCACATGGCAAGAGACAATCATGTCAAGATGGCGAGGAAGATCAGCAAACGTGCATTATCTTAACAAGTTACAAAAACCGACAACCACAAAAATGCAAGCATAAGTTATTAGAATAAAACCGAATAAATACATTAGGTCGGCTTTAGAATATTAGAAATAACATTGAATGGAACAAGGTTCACCACCAAAAAATGTTACCATGAATCGGCAAAAAAAAAAGAAACTATACGTCGCTTTTGCCTTTTATGGATCATAAAAGCATATGATTGCGCAACCTATTCCATCGCGTGAAACACGCAAGAACGCCATCGTGGAAAAATAAATATCACATATAAAATGCAAGTGCACAGAAATCCATGACCAACAGTTTTTCTCAGTTTAGAACTGAAGAAATAGCCAAAATATCAACCAAGAGTTATCAAATTGAAAAAGATAATGCCACGTGATCCAAGCTAACACTATTCTTAAACAATAACAAATATAACATGCGTCTTACCGATATCATAAAATGTCACTTGGGAATCATTAGTCTCCACGGCGAATAAGTAATGATGTAATCCACATCACATTGGCACTTAGCACACACAACATAATAATTAAAATGGAAAACTACACAAATAAAAAAAACAAAAATCACAATTTGTTGCGACTAAACGATCACAGCACTCGGCACTAACAACACGATCGACCAGAACCGTGGGAACAATTGCGACTACAGATAGCCGGTCTAAGTTCCAAGATGAACCGCCTCACGACGCCACCTCCTGTTTCTCGTTCTCACGTGCTTGGTCGCCGTTGCCAAATTTCCTCAACGAGGAGTCCACAACACAACTTAGAAACTACCTACTTCGTGACTGATAATTGAATTCGGTCACTATATAAAGACGTTTATGACACCTTAATACTTTGAAACACAAGTAATTCTCTGGAAGGAACGAGAGGGACTGAAAAAATCAGAGAAAACGAAAACTACGAATTGTGCTGTTAATTATTTGATCGTCTGCTTCACAATGTTGTTTGATACCACTTGTCAGTATAATAGAAACTAAATAAATGCTTTCTTTGGCATGTATTTTAAGATGTGCCAAAGTTATTAGTTTAAAGTGGTGTCCGAGATGGTTTCTGGCTTAACTCTGTGGAATTCTTTCATTTTGAAGAAAAAAGGGAAAAAACGCTGCAATTCCAGTCAAATATTAATTAACACGACCCGGGCTTCACCGAGGCATGTCATCATCACTTGATGATGCCGTGCTATATTGATTGATTCTTAAAGTTATGGTAATGGATAACCACCAAACATTTATCGAGTTCATTTACCACACTTAATTTCATATTTAAAACATCATTACTTTGAGAAAATACGAAAAAAACGACTAACTAATTAGAATACCAAGAAAAATTCAAGTAATTGAAAATGAAGTGTGCAATGAGGAAATCCATGATAAGCTCGCTTCCTTTTTATTCATTCACTTCAAGCAAAGGGAAATCGATTAGAATTAAAATGAAGTGTAGGTGTGACCTTTTTGGGCATGGAGAAGTTATCCTCAAGGAATATATTTCATTACTCCACATTTTATAAAACTTCAAGATTAAACAGCGTCTGTAATACATGAATCGGGGCGTTTTAAGTCTAACTTTTGTCTCTTACTTTATTTTATTTAAAATTATTCGATCGTTTTTAACAACTTTGCGAGTATGTGACAAAAGGTCGCGACTGCGGCCAATACTAGTTGAATGAGAAACTTCAAAATTATGAAAACATCCTCTAATCATTAAAATCGAAATATGTCAATTTGTCAAAACAAAGTTCAAGAATATTAACCAGGGATTAATTGTGTAGCGTTTTAAAGGAGTGTCACTTGTTTCATTTATCATTAAAAACACGACCCGGGTTTCACCGAGGCATGTCATCATCACTTGATGATGCCGTGCAAGATTGTTTTTGCTTCTTAAAAGGTAGAAGGCAATGAAGTGTTATTTGCATCGTCCGCTTCAGTGGTGCGCACCACCACCCCCTGCGGTTCGATCTATTACTCGAAGCATGATCACTCCTTGTTTTCAGCGGTTACGCCATCCGTATACATATATATCGCAGGAAACGCTGGCGCTGCAAGATTTGACTGGCGCGGCCGGGTATCATAAAGGATCATTCCGCATGTCTTTAATGGAGTGGGATCTAATATTTGATCCATGGTGAACATCACACCACACACAGCTTTAGCAAACATCGCACAAAAAATTGATTAATAATGTTAAGTGCCTCAACATTCTATACTGATGAATTTTCTGGGTGTCATAATAGTTTTTTTTAGCCTCTATTCACGCAAAAATAAATAAGATACCGCATTTCCCGGCCTATATAAGACGCACTTTTTTCACTAAAAAATTGTTATCTGAAATCGGCCTGCGTTTTATGGGCCGATGGTTAACACTTTTTATGGCGTCAGGAATAGCTGGTATTAAAATAATTTCATTGTATAAAACAATTTATTCATAATTGATCTCACCTCTCCCATGATGGGCAACCTTTAATATAGTCATGACTTTTGGAATGTCAAACTCGCATATTATACAATGTTGACATCATCATGCGCTAATATATTTTTCTAAAATCCAACCTGAGAAATCGCAGTGCGTCTTATGGATTGGGAAATACGGCAATGATAAACCATGAATAAATGGCGAAAATGAAACTACGGGGTCGCTGAGATGAATTTGGGCGCACTTTGGGTGAATTCTTCAGATACATATAAGCGATATGATTCTGCAGATCTCTCGCATTCCAGTTTGTCTCCTTTTCTGTACATGGGGCATACACCACGCCTACTTCTCATTCTTCTGGCATGGCCTCCCCTTTCCAGATTTTGCAGATAAGTTTCCATAATGCTCTATGCAGTTGTTCCCCGACTTCTTCAAGTATCTCGTCTGGTATTCCATCTATTTCCTAAATTTTGTTATTTTGTTAGCCTATTCACGGCTTTATTCACTTCTGCCATTGTGGGTGCTTCGATGGATTGCTTTGAGTTTTCCTCCTCCTCATCTTGGTATTTTTGTCCATTTTCTCTCTCACCGTTGCTACCTTTATTCAGTGCGTTGGCAAAAAGCTCTTTCCACCTTACTGTCTCCTTATCGCCTATGATGTTTCCTTATTTGTCACTTAATAGGCTTAAATCCTTTTCTCAGGGAGCGTACTCATTGATTGTCGGACCTAAGGCCGTTCTCGTCGAAGTCAATTTCTATTACTTACTATTTCACTTATTACAATTTCAGTTACTAACATTGAATGCAAAGATCTGAAAATTTTCTAGATGCATTTGAAAGAAAAGTACTACGAAGGGTCCACGGCCCTTTGGAAGCGAATGGACACTGGAAGCAAAGATGAGCCGTATCAATTATTGGATGAAGCAAGCCCGTCAAATGATATAAAAGTATAAGACTGCGATGAGCGGGACATGTACGGATAATGGATGACCACAGGACAGCAAAGAGTCTCAAGGGGGGTAATGGAAAGAAAGAGATCCCTGGGGAAACCGAGGAAAAGTTGGACAAGTAGGAGATTGACGCAAGGGCTATCATCGGAACCAGGACATGGATGGCCAATGCAATTAACAGGAAAAATGGGAGGTGAAATCTGAAAGCGGCCCGAAATGGTCTGTAAGTGTCAAGGATGTTCGGAGAATGGTCATACAATATATATACATAGGTACGCGCGAATGGAAATGGGAGCGTGGGTATTCCTAACCCACGTTTTCTCACGAATTGTATCCGACATTCTTAGTGATCTTAGTGAGCGAGAGACGGTCCGATAAATGGAGAAGCACCTCTGTGCGCCATTCGTCACTCGTCCCCGAATATTAAAAACGCCGGTACGAAGGTTTTCGCGGCGTCGTCCATGTGCTCTCGGCATTATCGGGTTCTGCGTCCGCGTTTGTTGACTTGT
>WURS02470863.1:0-13049 GCA_011762765.2 Rhinocypha anisoptera | reverse complement strand
GTGCCGATAATTCGCTATTCGCGGAAAATTTCAATTTTGAGCTCCCTTCAATCGCGAATTACAGGCATTTTACTGTACATGGAAACATACATAGTTTTGAATTTCCGGAATATCAAATATCCAGGGAAACCGGTTGAGTAGGTCTCTTCGGTTGGGACTGGTCTCGGGTAGAGTTTGAATAAACCTATGACATTCGGTTAGAAGAATTGGATCTTGGCCACAGTGAGCCAGATCGTAGAGTTGAGCCAGATTTTGTTCGGTGATCTCCACCGTGCCTCGGTACAAGAGGTAGAGATAGGCCACTATTGTCGATGCCGAGTAGGGACAGTCGGAAAGGGTTAATTCTTCTTGGGATGGGCGTAAACTGGTGATAAAAGAATAAACAAAATTATTGGTTGAATCAACCTTTTTTTGGTTAAATTGAGATTTTTACAAGTGAGCCGGAGCTAAAGCGTCTACCTCTTGTAAAAAAACGGCGGCAGAGCCACCGAGGTCAAACTAGAGTTAATTCGAAGGGTTATGCGAAAAAAAATTTGAATCAAATCGAGCGAGAATTTAAAATGTTCGAATTAAATTTACGGAGAATTTGAAGATTTATCCACAAAATTCGAACCGAATCGGAATAAAATTCGAATCATAGCACAAAAAGTTAGATTCGAATTTGAATCACAACAGTGAAAGTTAGATTGAATCGGTAACGAATTCGAATCAAAACAACAAAAGTTGGATTCGAATCGGTTAAGCAAACAGTAGAAGTAGCGTAATTCTCACAGTACAAAAACGTGGGTGGCAGATTACCAAAAAAAATATGATAGAACATTGAACATAGAAAACCACTACCAACGTGAATTGAAAATCAAAGACACTTGCACATTGAAAACACTTACTAATTACACTTGCATTTTACAGTAGTTGAATGTGTATATTATTATTATTGTTTGGAAATACTTTGATAAAATTAAAAAATAGATAAAAATAGATAAACCAACCGTTGTTCTCTGAAGAAGGTGGCGAAATAGGAAGAAACCAGTGCTAAATAATGTCGATGCACATAGAATGATTCTTTCTCAATCACCAAAATCAAGTCATGCTCTTCTCGTGAGTTCCACAGAGACCAAAGACGCTGAGAAATATGATTCAATTCATTATAGATCAATGCCGGTTGATCGGGAAGCATCATATGATAAACTACATTTAGTACATTATTATCATCAATTCGTTGTTGTTGATTGGGATTCATTGTCAATATTTTGATGATTTATAGGTATATATATATTTAGAACGGAGATCGAGTAAATTAGCTTATGAGAGAAAATTGTAGACCATTCTGTTCAATAGATATAAAAATGGGAGAGAGAGACATTGTCTTATTGGCATTGTCTGCAAACTGACTGAATCCAGTTTCTCATTCAACAAAAGAATAGGAATAGTTTAAAAGCACATCCAAAATTTCTTTATCACCTGATTCTAGGCATCTTTAGGAGTCTATTGATAGTAGAAATTCTAGATGACATCAATCAATCAATTAAATGTATTGAGATCAGATTATTTTATATTATAGTCTGTGAACCAATATGCTTGTGTAAGTGAAGCTCCTATAAAATTAATCGTTGGCAGAATGATGAAGTGATAGATTCAATTTACAGTCAAAAGTCTATTCTACTTAAAATAACATCCAAAATTCAAATTCTGATCAACCAAAGCCAAGTTAAAGTTAATCCAAAAACATCAACAAATGAAACTTGCGAGCTCTTGTTGTGAAACATTGTTTCAAACAATATATAAATGCTATTTTAACTGCTAGTTTCCTATGGAGCCACTCGCAGTTAAAATAGTCGCCAGTAGTTTCATTTGTTAACGTTTTTAGATTAACTTTAAATTTTGAAAAGGTATTTTGAATTTTAGCGCAATTATTCAGAATTCTGTCAAGTCAAATAAAATTGATAAAAAAATTTGCGCATGCTCAGAATAAAAAATACGCTAATAAAATGACCGAATTCTAGTTTTCTATGTATATGTGTCAAAGTAACTTAGACACTACTAAATTGGTTTGTCTCTATAATAATACTTTGATTTATTTATTTATTTTTATATACATAAACATAAAAATATTATTATAATTATAAAAATATAAATCATTTTTTTAATAAAACAAATCAGAAACACTTTTGCTTCTAATTCTCTTCTAGCGCCTCTTTCCACCACCGCCTCCTCCTCTTCCTCCTCTCTTGCCCCCGAAGGACTTTTTGCCGCCACGCCCACCACCTGCTCCGCCCCTTTTGACAAGGTTCTTCCGGTCATACCTCGCCCCGATATCCTCGTCACGCTCCTGAGCTTGCCCGCGCTGTTGCTTCTTGACCACCGAGCTCACCTTCTTTAGTCTCTTGGCGCTGTTGGGATACACAACAAAACAAAAAGAAACGTTAGATTCGAATCGATAAAGAATTCGAATCACAACACTGAAATTTAGATTCGAATCGGTAATGAATTCAAATCACAACAGTGAAAGTTAGATTCGAATCGGTGATGAATTCGAATCACAGCAGTGAAAGTTAGATTCGAATCGGTGATGAATTCGAATCACAACAGTGAAAGTTAGATTCGAATCGGTGATGAATTCGAATCACAGCAGTGAAAGTTAGATTCTAATTGGTGATGAATTTGAATCACAACAGTCAAAGTTAGATTCGAATCGATGATGAATTCGAATCACAACAGTAAAAGTTATTAGATTCGAATCGGTGATGAATTCGAATCACAACAGTTAGAGTTAGATTCGAATCGGTTATGCACTGTGGAAGTAGCGTAACTCTCACAGTACAAAAACTTGGGTGGTAGAAAACCAAAAAATGACAGAACATAGAAAACTACGACCATATTATTTTTTATTCATTAATATATATAAGGAGACATATATCACATCTTCCAAACTAACCACTTTTCTTTCTCTTTTCGATAAAGCTCTCGAATCTCTTGGGCACCAGCGAGAATTATGAAGCCCGTCTGGATTTGATTCTCCAGTGCACACAATACCTGATTCAGAACAACAAGGACGAATCGTTGATCAAGGACTTTAACTACCAAATATTGCTCAAAACTCGTGAATCGGATGAAAGGGTATTTTTGTTTTGTTTTAAATAGAAATTGTTTTTGTTTTAACCACTTTTGGTTTCTCTTTTCTCTCTCCATAGGTCCGCGTGGGTGCAGTCAAAGTACTCCATCGGTTGATGTTGACCTGCAGTGAGGATTATCTTCCCTTCATTCCCGAGGCAATTCCGTTCATTGCCGAGTTGAGTGAAGATGATTCCGATCTGGTCGAGTCACATCTCAAGAAGCTCATCATTGACATCGAGCAACTCATTGGCGAGCCTATTCAAAAATACCTTTGATTTAGTGTTTCAACAATTGTGTTGAGTTGTCCTTTCAAATTATCACTGTATATTTTTATTATATATAATTCTTATTTATTTTTTATTATATAAAATCGACAACTTATTTTGTGTGTGTGTTTTTATATATACTTGATAATAATAATAATTGTCATAAAATTTTATATCTATCAACTTTATGAACTGTGTCACTTAGATTGTGTTTGAGATATACATTTAGTTTTGTCTTTATCATTAAGTTATAACTCAAAAAACATCTTTAACGATGCGTTTTATTATACAATAGAACAGGTGTAACATTTTAATTATTATCATATATATAAAGTAAACTTTTTGCCACCATTATGAAAGTTTGACTTTTTTGTACTTTTATTTGGTATTTAGCGAGAAAACACCCAAAATGTTAAACTAGATTGTTTTAAATTGCAATCTAATCATCGATTAAATTAATCATTGAATGATTTTGTAATCAACTACATTTCAATGTAATATTAATTTAAAGCTATAGCTAAAGCTATATATACTTTCTAATCTACATTTGAAAAAATATTTAAATAATGATAATCAAAATTATATCATATCACCATCACATTAAAAGCATTGAATATTATTATTATTATTATATAATAAGAAAGTGAAAAATGAATGCTATATATTATGATAATTTCATTCTATTTTTCCTTCTTCCAAAAGTATTAATACCTTTCTATAGACAACTCAACATTTAAAGATCCCATCTAACCAGAATATCTAATTAAAATTAAACTAATTGAACTAGCAAATTTGTTCCTACATTTTGAATACACTATGTGTCATGTAAGATTATACAAGTAGAAAGTTCTTAGTTGAAGTTGTATTTGCAAAGTTAACTTTTCATCAAAAAAAAAAACTCATTACCAAACTTTGGTGACCAAAGACAAGTTTGCATGACGAATCGTTACCATAATTATTTTATATTATATTATACTGTTATTATCGATTTTGGTGTGATTTATCCTAATGGGATAGATAGAAAAAATAAACTGTTCTGCGATTGCAATCAAAGTTGCACATGGATTGCACAATTGTGGCACCTTGATATCAACGTCTATTTTCACTGCCACTTGTGTGTTGCAAGTTGCAACTACTTTACTCGATTCTCTCTCTCTCTCTCTCTCTCTCTCTCTCTCTCTCTCTCTCTCTCCCTCTCTCTCTCCCTCCCTCTCTCTGCCACTCTTTGCATCTGTGCTATGCAGCAGCTGTGTTTTCTGTTGGCGAGTATCACTGGTTCTCGTGTTCTCGTGTTTTCGCAATACTCTTCGGTGATTTGGCGCATGCTACTTCTGAGCCATCACCAAGCCGACACATTGCAAAATGGCATTGAAGCTAGATCTTGCAAGCTGGTGGTTTTTCGGTACTTGGTAAAAGACAACACCAGACAAGAGAAAATTCAGCTGATGCAGGCTGGATTTGGATTCGCCTGAATTTGCGAATGTATGAATAGAGACTTGAATAGGTATGAAACGACGCTATTCGATCGCATTTATCGTGTCCAATACCGAGGAGTACAGACTCTTGCGGCAAAATGTTGGACTGGAAGGTAACGAGGAACCTGATGCAACGCCTGCTCCGGTCAAGGAGATCATCGACAATGTTCGAGAGAACCGTGCCAAAGCAACTCAACGGGCTAGATTTTGCCAGTGCAATCCGTATTCCAACTTCACCAAAGTCGGTCCGTTTGTTCTTGGTAAGCGATTGTTTTTTCTGCACTGTTATAAATACTGTCCGGTTATAAGCCAACATTAAGCACCTTTCTGGTTATAACTTGACAAGTCTTTGTAATGCACTTTCAATTTATTTAAACACATGTAAGTTTATAAGTTTGTAAGCAAACATTTTGAAAAATCGAAGCTTAAAAGCTGAATCTTTTAAAATTGTAGAGTTATAAGCCAACTTTACTTAAATTGTCACTTTAAAAGCTGGTATTTTTGAAATTTTAAGGTTATTACCAGAAACGGGCTCAATGTCAAAGATTATAACCGGACAGTATTTTTAACAGTGTATCTTAAATCATTTCAATGGTTGATAATGTATTTTAACGTAGGAGCACGGATCAATGATACTCAATTCTATGAGCTGGAACATTATTTGGGTCGCAAGGTCGACGATACCGATCCAAATCGGCACTATTTTCTCAAAATAGTTGTTCTTCCAATGGTAGCAAGCAAGGAGAATCATTTGCAACGTCAGGCAAAGTTGATGATCTACAACGAGTACAATGTACTCAAACTTCTTCAAGGAGTGAATGGTGTCATACCCTGTGAAGGACTCTACATGGACTACTTCTATGAACCAGTTTCTTCTTCCTCCTCCTCCTCTTCCTCTTCAGCATCATCTCCGCAGGAAACGGAGGATTCTTCCAACAATCCAACCAAGGATGGTGAAGATGACGAGGTTGACGACACCAAGTGTGAACAGTGTTTGCGGTGGATCAAAGCCAATCTTGGCAAGTGCACTAGAATTACATCCGAACTGGAACCCGGTACTTCATTATTAGCATCATCCTCTTCTTCATCTTCATCAAGCTCGCCTTGTGATGTGAATCCCAACGATTCGTCTAACCCCCCATTGAGCTATAGTGACGAGCAACACTTTTTGAAGTGTTCCTATCCTCATCAAAACGGTCGTTTTCGTCGGCGTATCATTCTCGCTTTTGAGTATCTCACTCCTCACATGTTTCGATCTCCGGTGCTTAATTTCGAGAACAACTTCAATCGATACCCACGCATGAAGGCTAAGTATGAGACACTGCAAGAGTATGTGAAGCGGTATAAAAACATTCCCGAGCTGAAGACTCTGCAAATATTTAGCGAGGTGGTCAACGTGATCTATGATCTTCACGTCAAGTATGACGTTGCACATCGAGACCTACGGTTGGAGAACATTCTTTACAATCCACAAACGGGAAAGATTATCTTGGTTAACTTTGGTCTTTCACGTTACGTGATCAATGATCAAACGTGTATTAGTGATCACCGTGGTTCATCGGCTTACATTAGTCCCGACGTACTCAAGCGTCGGCCGTACAATCCGAAAGCCTCCGACATCTGGTCACTCGGAATCATCTTCTACACGATGCTCTTTGGCAAGTTTCCCTTCTACGCGGAGAACTTTGCGGAACTGTTCAAGAAGATCAACCAAGGTCTGTTCACGATTCCAAATAATGTGTTGGTGTGGCGAGGGCCGTCTTCACATCAGCCTCGTTCGGATGCGCAGTCGATTGTGGTCAGCGAGCAATCGGAGAATTTGATCCGATTGATGATTGTCACCGACTACAAGAAACGTGTCAAGATTCACGATCTACGCGACAAGCTACGGGAGATTCTTCAAATTCGTCTCCAGGTACGGGAGTCGGAGGAACGCGAGGAGATGCTACGCGGTGCAAGGTGTTTGAACACCGATCTTCAAGTGGTACCTCAACTCGAGCTTCGAAGACCCTCAACGTCCCCATTGGATTCGATTAGTTCCCGTGCAAAGTTGCCAAGTGTCGAGTTTCGCGAGCCAAGCTCATCTTGGCTCTTCACCACCATGTACGAAACCATCGAGAAGAGCTTAGGCAGAAACTCGTCAGAAGCGAATGTGCAAGATGAAGATCTGTGTAGCCTATACGATCAAAACTCTTCACCCTTCACGGCATACCTCGAATCACCGCTCTCACTGGCCACTCCACCCTTTCTCTCCTCAACCTACTTTTCTTTGGAGAATCGATTCTATTCGAAGTACGATTCCAGTGCTCACACCTCTTCCAATCACCGTGTCAACAACTTCAAGTGTCTCCTCGTGGAGAGTGGTGTGGTTCAAGCACCTCCGCCACCGCCCCTTTCAGATTCACCGATTAATCTGCCTCATGAGATTCCGCTGAAGCGTCGTTTACGTCGTAGCACTCAGCTCTACTCGCATGCACGATCCAATCGGTCCAACTTTACCGTCGAAAAGATTGAGGGTGACATCCGACTGCCCACGGATCACGAGATTCGTCTCTTCAACAGTCTAGTGCAACAAACCATTGGCCACAGTGCTGCCACCACTGATCACCTTCTCTGATCACTTACAAGAAACAAAGTACACTGTTTAAAAAATACTGTCTGGTTATAATCTGACATTGAGCACGTTTCTGGGTTATATAACCTTACAATTTCAAAAATACCCGCTTTTAAGGTGACAATTTAACACTCGGATAGGTGGTGTTTTTTTATACCCTTAGAAACTATTTTATGGCTTGAAAACTTAATCTTTTTAAGATCTTAATTATTTTTTATTTACAAATTCTACTAATTTTTAAGTACTATAAAAAATTCAGAATTTGTTGTTAAGAGCTTCATATTTTTTTTTTAAAAATTGTCAAAAAATGTTATGAGTCGAAAGTGACCCCTAAAACCCAACCGAGTGTTAAGAAAAGTTGGCTTATAACCCTGCAATTTTAAAAAATAAGCTTATAAGTGTTGATTTTCTAAAATATCTGCGTACAAACTTACATTTTTAAATTGAAAGTCTATTACAAAGGCTAGTCGAGTTATAACCAGAAACGTGCTTAATGTTGGGTTATAATCCGATTTTTTTAAACAGTGTAGAAGACATTAATAAAATTATATTAATGCCTTTTATTTTGCCTTTGCAACAACGCGTAACGCATTGAGAGTTTACTGTAATCTCAATTGCCTTCTCTAATCTAGTTTTTTTCAATTTTTGTAATATTCTAATCATTTTATAATATTAATATTATTATTGTTTTGTATATTTTATTATTATTGTTATTTTTTAAAAAATAAAGTTCCTATATTTAGAAAAATGTTACAATTATATACCGTAACTTGTTGATGAAATGTTGTTTATTTAGAATTCCGAGTAAAAATTTGATAGAATTTGGAATAGATTTGAATTGAGTTATGCTAGTTAAAAACCGATCTCATTTTCATTTTCCAATGTGTACTTTAATTTAACTTAAACACAAAATTAAGTTGAAGTTGTTTATTGAGAAAGCATAAAAATATGTGACGCGATTTTTTGAAATTGTTTACAGAAATTAAGCGCTATATATGCTGGCAAAAAAGTTTTATTTATTTATTTATTCAGTAGCTGTCAACTGTGTTGAAGTGACAGAAATTTTCGAGTAATATTTGAAATTCAATTTGAATTATTCAAATAATAAAGCGGCTATTTCCACTGGTTGACCAAACCAACCAAGTTGAACCAACACGTGCTTATTGTTGTTTGTTGTGTGTGTTAGAATTTCACACAGTGTACTTTGTGTGGTATTCGTAAATTTTAACAATCAATTTGAATTGGTTTGTTGATTACTTGATTAACTTATCGAGCACTTATTATTATAAGTGTATGAGTGATTTGAAGACAACGCGTGCCAACTATAATGAAGTGGATGGCATAGTTTGGCTGAAACCTGACCACAGCAGCGCCACAAATCACGCATCGAGATCACTTTCACGAGATCATCCGATGGATCTGGCCGATGGCGAGCGGATCGAGGACACCGAGGACGAGTCGGAGGAGGGGGGCGGATCGGAGATTATCTTGAACGATGATGATGTGTGGGATGACACCTTGTTGATCCAGATGTATGAAGAGTCGCAGAAAGCGATCAACGATGCGATCCGCCAGTCGTTCAACAACAACAACAACAAGGGTGGATCCTCAGGAACGCCGAAGAAGACTTTCACCACCACTACGGTTGGTGGTACGGTGAACAAGGAGAAAGCAAAGAGTGCCAAGGCCAACAACAACAAAAAGATGATCAAGCCGAAGAGTGAGTGTAATAATAATAATAATAATAATAATAAGGTGGTGCAACGGGCTTGGAAAGAGGGCGACTTTTGTCGGCTCAACTATCTCGAGGACAACATCGAGTACGAGGCCACAGTGGTGACGATCAACCCTGCCGACCAGAGTTGTTTGGTTCGCTACATTGGCTACGAAAACGAAGAGGTACGAAAATTGAGTGATCTGAGACCATCGCTCGGCGACTACTTCCGACAGATGCAAATCAAAATGGCCATTCAGGATGGTTACGGCGTGAAGATTGTGGAAAAGGTGGCCTCCGAGGCACAGTCGGAGTTAGACTCCTCTACCAAGGCTAGTTGTAGTAGTTCTTCGGTGCCGATCGGTTCACCAAGTGGCACAAAGGAGGTTCCGAACAGTCCTCGAGTGATCCCTCCGCCACCACCCGCTTTGTTTGCCGAACCTAGTGGTGACCGAGAAGACGATGCCCTCGCCTCGATGCTCATGTCTTGGTATATGACGGGCTATCACACTGGTTACTACCAGGCCCAGAAGGAACTCAAGAAAAAGTGCACCTGTCAGTGTGGTAAATAACATTCTTCTCCCATAATACCCTCTTTTTATTTATTTTATTATTAATTGGCGATTGTATATAAGCCCGCCAGACCTTAAAAAATCGATTCACGGAAAGAGCGCTACAATAAATACCACGTTTATTTTGTGTATATATATTATATAAAATAATCATCGTTCTTATTATTTTATAACTTATCATCATTATAAAATTGAGTTTTGTTTTTTTCAAAATAATAAATTGAATACACCTCTTCTTTTCCAATGAGCAATTTACAAAGATTTTGAGATTTATAAGTAATAAAATAAAAAAAAGTGATTGTTTTTCATCTCTACATTATTAATAGTAGTAGCAGCAGTATAAAGTTGGTGAATGTGGATGAATATTGACGAGTTGGACAACTCGAGGGAGAGGTGTCTGGGACGAGAAGTGTTTCACTTCTTTTCATCTTTAGCCTTTTCCTCCGCTTTCTTCTGCTTTAACCTCATCGCCTCTGCATCTCTGTCGATGATCAAAACCAGAGAAAAATGTGAATAAATCAACCAAGGTAAGGAATCAAGCAAATAATAACACAATGTGTGTGTTATATAATAAAAATAACATACCTGAGCCGACGCTCTTCAAGTGTTTTACCCTTGTTGCCATCTTTGCCATCGGCGGCTTTTTTCTTCTGCAGCTCGCCCTGCTTTTTCTGGTTCTTCTGTCGTGCCAACTCACGCTGGTTTCCCCCTAGAAGAGAGTCGAGAAAAAGGCTCAGACTCAGTGATTTGGTTTTCAAGCCAACTCTTCTTACGAGTCATCCTGTCGTTAGTTAGTGGTGTTTAAGTCTCGTCGAGAAAAGCCAAACTTGATCGTGAAAAAGATCACACCGCGATCCTAAAAAAAGTGTTCCTGTGCCGACTTGTCTAGCGCGACAGGTCTCTTTCTCTCAAGCTCCTCACTCGGAGTGGCTCGCCTTGCTAGAAAATTCAATCCACCGTCGGCGTATACAAAACACACAATATAACACAGTTATATGTACTGCGCGATCGCTGACCGAGAGAGAGAGAGAATGAGAGAAAAGGATGATGAACGACTCTATCGATAGTATCAAAGATAACCTTGCCGCGATGCCTCGTGGTTTTGTTTACATCACGAAACAGATGTTTTTAAAGTTTTTTGTTTTTTATTTTATTTTGCATATTATATAAATTTAAAACATGTTATAGAATTTATAACTTATTTGACTTGTATAAGGAAAAAAATCATGTTGCCATCGTTGCTCAGGGTGGACAGATTGGGACATCGAGTGAAGCACGTGATTCAAGTTGCCACATTTTACAAGCCCGTAATTCAACTCGATCGACGACTTTCCACCACGGAGAATTTGTCCAAAACAATTCAGCCACCACCCAAACTGGTAAATTATTCAGATTTGTATTGATAAAAAAATTGATATCGATTGTTTTATTATTTACTATCAGCAATTTGACATAAGTCGGTTTACGTTGGACAAGATTCGTAACTTTTGCATCATCGCTCACATCGACCATGGAAAGAGTACCCTGTCGGATCGGCTTTTGGAGTTGACTGGAACGGTGAAGAAAGAGGATGGCATGTGTGATCAGTTTCTTGACAATCTCCAGGTGGAACGCGAGAGAGGAATTACCGTGAAAGCGCAAACATGCTCGCTCATCTGGAATCACAAGGGCGAAGATTATTTGCTAAATTTGATCGACACTCCTGTAAGTTTTTAAAAACTTTATTTACTGTTTTCAATACTTTAAAACCGCCGAGGTCAAACTTGAGTTTTCATATATTTGAAAGGTTAGACAACAAATTCAAATCGAATTAAGTAAGAATTATGCAAATCACAATAGAAGTTAGATTTGAATTGGTTGAGAATTTGAATTCGCTTGTTTATATTTATTTACTCATTCGATTTTAATTCTGATTCGATTCGATTTGAATTTTCTGCATAACTCTTCGAATTCTCATTCGATTCGATTCGAATTGTTTGTGTTATGAATCCTCTTGTAAAAATTGTTTTATTTCCTATCTCCTATTTCATATTAATGAAAAGTATATGTGCATTGTGTAGTCGTGGGTTTCTATGTTCTATGTTAATGTTCTGGCTCTGGCTTTTTTGGTTTTCTGCTATTTTTTTGTTGTATTGTGAAAGTTACCACTGTGCTTAACCGATCCGAATCCAATTTTCCTTGTTGTGATTCGAATTCATCACCGATTCCAATCTAATTTTTACTGTTGTGATTTGAATCGGTTAAGGATTTAAATCTAATTTTCTGTGTTATGATTCAAATTTTATTCTGATTCGATTCGAATTTTTATTCAATTTGATTTGAAACTTTTCTAATTCTTACTCGATTTGATTCAAATTTTCAAAACAAAATCTCTTTTAGGGTCACGTCGATTTCTCCTTCGAAGTATGGCGTTCGTTATCGGCTTGCGAGGGTGCCATACTTTTGGTGGATGCCAACAGTGGCGTTCAAGCGCAAACCATTGCACACTTCAACCACGCTCTTCTCGCCGACATGACCATTTTGCCTGTGTTGAACAAGATTGACCTCAAAAATGCCGACATTGAATCTACGATTCAACAGATGAAGAAACTTTTCGAGTTTGAATCGGACGAAATTCACAAAGTTTCCGCCAAATCAGGAATCGGTGTTCAAGATTTGCTTGGCACGGTGATCGAAACGATTCCACCACCGGTGACCAACGAGAGTAACGATCTCAAAGCGGTCGTATTTGATTTATGGTATGAAAAATTCAAAGGAATCAATCTTTTGATTCGTGTCTTGGATGGTTCTATTAAAGTGGGCAGTCAAGTTCTATTTTCTACCAATACGAAAAAAGTGCACACGGTGAAGGAGCTCAATGTGATCCATCCAACACAGATACCGGTTGCAGGAGATCCACCGGCTTTGCTTGCAGGCCAAGTTGGAGTGTTGGTGGCTAATCTTCACGACTACGATGACATCTCGATTGGTGATCTGGTGACACTCAACACCGAGCAAGGACTCAAGTTGATCGAAGGTGATGAGAAGGAATCCAAAACCAAATCGCTTAAATCTAGTCCGATGGTCTACGCCAGTATCTATCCGTGTGAGAAGGGAAACTATGCGGAGCTTAACAAGAGTCTTCAGAAATTGCTTCTCAACGATAGCAGTGTTCATATGACACGTGAGGCACATCCTGCCCTAGGAAATGGCTTCAAGTAGGTTGCTCTTTTTATACATATTAGGTCTCGCCACTAAATCGTAAGGAAAAGCCGCCAATTATAGTGCATAGATGGCGATAGTGTAAATACTACA
>WURS02470852.1:0-13050 GCA_011762765.2 Rhinocypha anisoptera | reverse complement strand
GGGTCAGAAGAGCGTCTCAGAATACGTTTTAATTCGTGAAACTGCCGGCCGGGTTAGCCTGGGGGTTACGCGCACGCCTATGAACCCAAAGGTCGCGGGTTCGAATCCCGCCCAGGGCATGGGTGTTACGTTTGTCCAATAGCGTACGATCTTCCTACGATTTGAAGTAGTGCGAAATGGCCATAGCCGTCGAAGCACCCTATAAAACAAAAATACTAATACTAATTAGTGAAACTATACCTTTCCTATTAGTTTCACTCTTATTGCAAGTATACTCTCATCATAAGGTTCTCGTCCAATGGCTCTACGGATTACCTCTTCATTGGTTCTCCCTTATTGGTTATCACGTAAAGGAGTCACAACCAGTTAGATGGTCCTCAGCCACCTTTATTGGTAACCACACTTTTGCAGTTCGAAGATTGGATTATCTATTGCCGCTCTCCAATCTATACTGTCACCAACCGGCCTCTTCATAAATTCTTACCTGCTAACTCTAACATTCTCCATTGTCCCTTTCTCATGTGCCATACTTCGTCTACTGCTAGGGTTCTTCCATCTTACGGTTCATTGCAATACAGTTTTCACTAAACTTCCACGCCTGTCAATATTTGTCCTGTTAGTTTCCCTCAGTGTTTTCCGCAAGCCTCTTCTTTTCTCTGGTTCTTTGAAGTACTTCCTCATTAGTCTCTCGGTCTATCCATTTAATCTTTAACATTCTCCTGCAGCACCACATTTCTATTTCAACTATATCTATTTTACTCTAAAACTGATTGCACGACATAGAGATGATTCAGAAGTCCTCTAATGATGCTGCATTAGGTTGAAAAACGTTTTTTTTTTTTGATCGGCCCAAATATTTTGGGAAGGTCATGAGTCAGTCATGGAGGACGAACGCTGTGGCCACCCGCAACAATTTGGACAGAAGAGAACAGCGGAGTCATTACCAAGTTGATCAAATAAGATTTAATGTGAGGCTTTGGATGATAGCAGAAGTACTGAGGAATGTTAAAAAAAAAGTGTGCTAGAACTTGATGAGTTTGTTCACATCTTTGCCACATTCACAAATGTTTGCTCTTACAGCAGCAATGAAGCATCAATTCTTGAAAGAAGAAGCGCGGGAGGGAAGAGAGAAGCTTTTAAGTGACCTTAGTTCTATCAATTCCAGGTCAAAAAGAAGTTTCAGTGCTGTATTACCCCCCTTTTCCCCTCATCATTCACTCCTAAGTTAGGGATGGCGAACCTTTTGGAGATTGAGTGCCAAAGTTAGAGAGTAAAATACTCTTTCCTTCCACGGCTGAGATAGAAATGGCGATTATAATTACGTTTGTAAAAGGCATAGGATGTTTTTAATTAAAAACAATATTTTTAAATATGTAATTCTCGATTATTTGTTATGAGTTTAAATATTCTACTAGGGTGCATAGCAAAGATAGTTTAATATCATAGGAGCTCTCAACCAGTCTTTAATTATATTTTTCTACGGTGTAGAATAACATGACATTAAAATAAAATTTTAAAAAATTATGTGAAAATAAAAGAAAGAGATGCCGGTGGCAGCATGAAATGACATTAGTGAACATTAGTGGTCGAATCTGAAACTCGGTCAGATCAATTTTCAGTTGTTACCTTTGACCTTTTGATCTAAATTACATGTTGAATTACCCTTCGCGCCGTGCCAAATAATTGATCCGCGTGCCATAGGTTCGCCACCCCATGCTCTGAGACGAAAAATTACAGTGGTGCATGGTAATTGATTACGCGAATGAAAATGTTCATCATCACCCCTTTACGAGCAGCTCTCCGAGCATCATACACCAGGGTGGACCCCCAAGATACTCCGGAGGATGGATGTGTCCTGCGACTCTTCGGGTGTGGCACGGTGAGGAAGCGATGGGCGTGCCCGTGGGAGGGTGTGGGGGTCGGGGGGGGGGAAATTGAAGTCGGCGTTGAGATTGCGCGACGAGAGAGAGACAGACGGGAGGGAGGGCGGGCACGGAGACGCGGAGGATGTCAATTAACGGAGATTAGGACGGGCACGAGGAGAAATATCTCGGACAGATTAAGTAAGAGGGCGAGCGTTTACGTCGCGTCGGGGAGGGAGGCCGGAGGGGAGAGGGGGCAGGCGACGGAGAGTCTTTAGCCGACCCGTGCGATGAGTTTGTGGCGGGTGAGAAAGGAATACTATTGTGTGTATCGAGCGGGGTGTTGTTGCGGCTAGGGAAGGAATGCGCGCGTGAGAGATGAAAGGAAAGCGTTCTTTGCGGATCCGAAACCGAGGAAGTTTGCGGCCGCGAAAAGAAATGTGTGGCCATACCACGTGCTTGACGGGGAAAAATAGATTCCCAATGGTTACGTCTACTAAGGGAATTCCCAGTGATGGACGCCTAGCAGTACCTAGTTGCCGGTCGTTCGAACGGAGAGGAGTAGGGATGATGATTGGCCGGCCTCGGTGCCCTGTTTGTTCTTGGAACCCCTTCCGATTCCGAGTGCTTGCCTGGGAAAGGGAGCAGAGTGTGTATCGCTATGTTGTTCATTCCCCTTGCTCGTGGCAATATTTGGCGTAAGAGCGGTTTTATAAAAGAATTCTCCGAATATTTTATGAATCGTGTGGGGTTGCTTCGGTAAAAACCTATCTTAAAATCTTAATGGTAATTATTGTACCACTTATGATAGCCACCCAATAATGACAACGAAATCGCTACATTAAATGGCTGTACCAATCCCTTTCCATTTACCGGAAGAAGATTCATGCACTAAGACCCTAAATATATCCTCTCTTTAAAGGAAAAACTTCTACTTATAAAGCACCTATTCCAATTAAGAAGAGACACCCCACGATTCGTGAGGATGTAAAATTTGACCTGACAAACGATGCATCATAAAACCAGCAAAAATGCAATGAAAGCTTGCAGCCATGTTGATTTATTCAGCAGAATCGTATAAACAGAATTAGGAAATAGTTTCCGGCGTGACTTGGAGGAACTGCTTCATCATTAAATGAGACACACTGTTTTGTAATTCCACATAGATATATTTCTCTCACGACCTAGGTTTAGTTGCAGTGCCACTTGATTATGCTACATTGCAACGAAACCTAGGTCTTGAGAGAAATATATCTATGTGGAATTACAAAGCATTGTAGTCTCATTTAATAATAACGAACCAGAATAAGTTTCTTCACTCGTCGTTAGGCACTTCTTAATTTTTCAACGTGAAGTGACATGTAATGTAAGAATGAGTACTGTGTAGTTTGTATCGCTAAAATAAACATTTGCAATATTCGAAAAAAAATATTCCAGTTGCCTGCCGTAGTCATAAATATTTATTTACGTTTTGTTTTCATGTTACCACATACCACTAAGTGGCGTCGTCGAAGCAGGGTCGTCTCTCATCGGTCGTTTTACGAAATTATTTTTTTTTAATAGAGCCAGTTCTATTTCATAAAAAGTTTTATAAAACTATGTTTTACCAAAAACGTTATCGTGAGAAAGCACAGTTCCATAAAATACAAACGATTCTATGAAACTGTTTACGTAACCCTATGCAATAGGCATTAGAACATTTCCCCTCCGTGGGGAATGTTGCTCAATGTGTTTTTTGCGTCGCATCCTCAGCGGGCAGGGCGCTCGGCTAACTGAGAAATGAGTCTTGAGTTCAAATCTGATGCGCTGTGATGCCCTTGAACTGCGTCACCCGGAGTCAAACGGTGAGATTTTCTGACGCCCGTAACTCGGTGAGAAATTGCACTTGGCACAGGGGAGGAAACTGAGCCAGCGGTGTTCCTCACGTCATTGGTGTAGTTCCAGCTTAGCTCTTCACCTTCAAAGTTGACCATCAAAACCAGCATATTTTGAATATTCTTGGGGTGTTGATTTTGTCATCAACGGTGGCACGTTAAACAGAATTAAGGTTTCTACGGGACGATGTGCTTGTGTTTTGAGTCCAAGTAACGTTGTTTACGAAGTTTTCTCGGGTTTTCTACCGGGTCGGGGACTCCGTTTAGGCCAAAGTGGAGCCCCTGACCCTGTGGAAAACCCAAGAAAACTTCGTAATCATCATTCGCCGGGAAAGCACCAGATCTTACTTCCGAGTAACGTTGCCTAATGTCAAATTGTCTTCAGGTGGTTGAATTGTGGATGTTGAAAATTGGTCGCCAATCAATATGCCCTTTGAAGTTCTCTATCGCGCGTGGTATACGGCATACACCATTTTCCCTCCAGGGTGACGTTAATTTTTTTAACTTCATAAACTCTTGGATTCAAGAACCAGACGTAGATTCGTGAATTGCCCACAGTCAAATTACACTTGATTGAAGAAGCGGCGTAGCGGCTGTTTTGAAACCGGGTGGGCGTCTGTTGCGGCACAGATTGCTCCGAATGCACATGCTCTTGGTTACCGAGTTTACGTGATCCTGTTGAAGTCTAGTTTCAGTTCCCATAAACACTTTGCCACCTTTTCTTTGACGAAAATGGACTTCTCCTGACCCTTCTACCTTTTAACTGCGATATTTCGCCGAATTAACCCTTCTCGTAGGTCAGAAGGAAAAGTTCCCGGGATCTTCTTTCGTATCCAAATGACACGTTAGCTATTGTTCCAAACGTGTTCATCATTTGCTAGAAATTCCAAAAATATAAGGAGGAATAGACCTGCCTGTCCCGTGTGCCTTAAAATTCATACTGTATATATTGCATTGGTTTTAAATATATATACTGTTCATATCTCGTGTTTAAAACAACGGTGGTCCCACTTATCTCTCTCCTGGCGCTACGAGGGAGTGTGGCGGGGAAGGAAACGTGGAAGGAGTAGGGGATACAGAGAAGGGAATAAGTTAGGAAGAACCTACGAGAATATAATGTACTAGAGACGCCCTTTTGGAAAAAAATGGCGCAAGAGTAAATCATCGACTTGTGACGTCAGACAGGGGACCGTCTGTTAATGCATTCAATATACCTGAAGGCTAGTTTTATACTAAACAGCTCGATGTTATCGCGCATATGATAAACAGTGGTATGGAATGCTAGAGCTAACATCTCATTATAATTTTAAAAAGTCATGGTTATTCCATAAAGTCATGGAATTTCATATTCCAGTTGGCAATCATATGCGGTGCAATACCATTTTTAAGAGATATCGTTTTCAAATTTCTCAAACATTTTCATGCACACACTTGCTAACACGTGTGTGTGCACACAATGAATCCGTCCCATGTCTGACTTCACACCGAGTCGTTATTCTTGCGGCAAGTCCGTTCTCTTGGAAGAATACGTCGTGACACCTCGATTGCACTATATACTCGAAGGGAAGAAAACAACTTACGGCGAAGAAAAATACATTGCTGCGTGACGAGTTCTAGTGTGCCTTTTCCTGCCAGGAGTAGAGAGCAAATGGTGGCCGATTACACGCCATTGATGTAAACTCTTCTAGGACGTCCCGCTTTTTTTTAATGCGATCCTTTAAATGTCCGCGGTGTCTCATGTTCAGTGATGATTATCTGCGGTTGCGATCTATGTGCGTTGTTTTCTCCGAGAAAGACAATAGTGAGGATCTGGGAGATACGTAGTTGATAGTGAGTTAATGTGAGTTGACAGTCAGTTGAATAATCCAAGCGGTCCAATGGAATTGGGGGTATCACCGCAACATATAAAGGTTGAAAACAAGCTTCTTTGCCGGAGGAAGTACCATGAGACTCTTAAACCTAAAAAAAAGCGCTGGCAGGTATGGTCTTGTGGGTCTCGCGGTTACCAGCTAACTCCAAAGGTAGCGGTTTCGAGTCATGCCTCGGGAATGGGTGTTGTACTCGAACAATTGAGTTTTTTTCTTCATTTTAGAGGTGCTAAGTGACCATAAACGTCGACGCATAAGAAATAGAATTCTCCTCCACAGTAGAAGGAAACTTTGAACACGGTGCTTTTCCCACATATTTTACTTTTAAGGTACTACTGGTTTCGACGCTTAGGCGTCAACATCGGGTACAACGATTCCAAGTTCCCAGTGTCCTTTTCCTGTGAACATGATTTTCCAAAAAGCTCCGAAGAGTGGTTTTAGAACTCCTCTTCTTCTCCTTCACGATCCTTGTTTGAGAAGACTTATGATTTATTCCCCACGGCGACTACTTCCATTCGCTCCGAGATTTGCCAAGTATACTACTCATCAGTCAGACCCAGTATTTCGCGGTAGGGCTAGTAACTTTTGTTTCCACTCAATTATATTCCATGTGCACTGTATGCATCGACATTCTAGGATTGTGACTTTCGTGTGACAATTATGACTTTGTTTTTACGTACATGCACAATTGCATATTGTCCCTGGCTCGTTGTCCTGGCTTTCATCACTCAGGAAACGGAGACGACCTAATTAACTGACTTTTCTTTGCTCATGCTCCTTCGCTGGTGTCAGATATCTTGGCCCTAAGCAATGAAAGCCATTTCCACACGGAATCCTCGAATGATGTGGAACTATAACCACCCTTCTTACAGTCCGTTTTTAGCATAGCGTACGGAGGCATTTTAGCGGCCTTGCGATGAAGCAAAGACTTTTGAAACTTAAGTATTTTCTAATGGAACATTTAAGGACAGCATTATGTTCCAAAACCACTCTATGAAGCCCTTCGCAATTTGATCTCAGCATTACGTTTGAAGAGATGAGTGTTTCGAAATGTTGAAAGTGTATGAAAAGCCTCAGCCACGAATGAGATATACCTGGTATAATGTCATATCTGATCGCTGACTCTCACTGTATCCTCTCCTGCTTTTTAGACATTTTCAGGAGCACATTTTAAGGTTTTGATACATCGTGCTCAGCTTGTTAAAAGTGTCTTGTGTAGCTGCGATCGGCAGGAAGATGAGTGGACCGAACGTGTTTCCCCGAGCCATTTCTTCCCCAGGCCGACTGAAAAATCGGATTTACAGTCCCGGTAGTTGTCACGAGCAACCGGTTAGGAAAATCTGCCCTACGCTGCGAACGAGCTTGGAGCTGCGACAAAGATTCGATTCCAAACCGGGTAGACTGAAGATTGCAAGGAGCCAAGAGATGAAGATATTATCTTTAATGCGAGTTCTTTCACGGCTTATGAGGAAAACGTTCCGAAAATTTTGCTTCCAAGTTTATTTCCAAAAATTGTACTTTTCTATCTCATCACTTAGTGACATCTAAATCAATAGCGTGCCATTATTTCTTTAGATCAATTTTTTTCAAGTCATAGTGTCCAATAACCTTTCCCCATTTATTAAATCTTCCTCAATAACCTGGTTTGGTTCGGGTTGGGTTGAAAATTATGATATTGTATGATACCTCAAGCTTGTTGGTTACTATCTGCACATATGATTTTGTGTAGACATGATTTTTAAATTGTATATTTTGGAAAACAATTTAAAATTTTAAAATCATGTCTACACAAAATCATATGTGCAGATAGTAACCAACAAGCTTGACGTATCATACAATATCATAATTTTCCACCCAACCCGAACCAAACCAGGTTACAGAGGAAGATTTAGTAAATGGGGAAAGGTTATTGGACACTGTGAATTGAAAAAAATTGTGTATTTTGGAAAACATGAGGAAGGATGATGAGCATAGCTTTTGAGATGTGGGTTTGGCGACGGATGGAAAAGGTGAAGTGGACAGAGAGGAAAACGAATGAAGAAGTTTTGAGACTGGTAGAGGAGGAGAGGCGTTTGCTGCGAGAGATCCGAAAAAGACAGGAAAGGTGGATGGAAGGTGTGCCCAAAGGCAATGGGTTGCTAAAGGTTGTAATAGAGGACAGAATGTTGGGAGAGCGGGGTAGGGGTAGGAAGAGAATAGGGATATTGGACAGAATGATAGGGGGTAGGAATTATGCAGATTTGAAGAGGGATTACTGGTAGGTGTAATTGCTCATCAAAAACCTACCTTAATCGGTAGATTGCCCTTCATCATATAAGCACACAGATATAACAGTCACATGGTAAAAACGTGTCACTAATATTAGGAAATAAGGAAAGGGATAGTATCACAGAAGGAGAAACACACGTACACAGGAGTAGCACGTTGGACCGGAAATCGGGAGATCCGAGTTAAAGTCCCGGCTGATGACAAGTGCGTACCATAATTATTTTATGCTCTAGAGGTAATTGCAGTGCATATAGAAACCCGCAGATTTATACGGGTTTCTAATCCCTCTACTCTTTTTTTTTCTACTTGGTTTCTTCCCTTTACTTTTAAATTTGTGGTACGTTGCAGTTTAGAGACTCTGAAACGCATGAAAAAGTCCATTTAATCCACTTTCAGCCTCTTTTTTCACGCATTTCTTTGTTTGTATCTGGAAATGCATAACTGGTGAAGGGTAACCCTACACCAGAGACCAATTAAAGCGGTTTATCTTTAGAGAAGCAGACGTCTCCTTCTCTTATTTCCCAAGTTTTTTTTTTATTAATCAGTTGCCCGGGCACCTGGTCAAATCGGCGGCCCAATATTACAATGAAAATAACAAGGACGTAATACATACATCCTGAGAAATGTAACGGAATGTTGCCAACTCGTGACTATTTTCATTTTATTTAACTATGCCATCATTAACTATTCTATTTTAGAAATTCAAATTTCAAAATACCTTGTACACTATTGTTTCAGATTAGATTAAATTTACGATATATATGTATATATATATATATTGTAACGTCTGGCCTATTGTGATGTTATGTGCTGGCCAATTATCTCATTGTTGTTAATGTTGAGTAGAATTTTGGATAATTGATCGCTGGAAAGTAATTGATTGGGGTTTATGTAAGGAGAAGTGCGGGGATTGTTGGGAAGGAATAGCGGGGACTGTAGAGTGCGGAGTGGGGGAATGTGAAGTGAGAAACGAGAGAATAAAGACGTTGATTTGGAAGTGCGCTGCGTTTTTTTGGTTTACTCCCGAGGAGGATAATGGTGAAATTAAATCTGACGTTACAATATGTATATATAATTATATATATTTCTATATGTATATATTTCTCTTTATAAATTATATTATATTTCTCTCTATTTTTTTGTAAAAGAGTTTTGTTTCGTAAATATAGTTTTGCATTTCCGTAGTATGACGTCCGCATTTCCCTTTGAACATGATTTATGCTACACGATGCCTAGAGAACCTCCCCCTATCCTAATCATCCGTAAACTCTGCAGTGCGGTCTTACCTTTTTCGTTTTGCAGCGTGGTGTTGTTTCGACGTGTTACTTTTTCCTCGAACATCTTGAATGAAGAAGGAATATCTAATCTTTTAAGGTCGGTCCGCCGAAATAATTTTCACGGATGGCCCTGTCCGCCTACGCAATGCGTGGGTTATGGTTTCCTCCGCGTGAAAAACAAACCCTGCGTTTTCTGAACCTTTTTACGACTCGCTTTCGCATCCCCTTAACTCCCCCTGAAATGCCGTGGCGATTAATTTCTCTTCGCTCGAGGCGCTTGTTTTACCGAAATGTCACTCTGATGTGTTCACGGTCCACCACAGGGATAAAGGTGAGAGAGGATGGACTTGGACGGGGCTTCGCGGCACATTTCTGACCTGCGGGGGGATCGGCAGGGAAATCGGGAAGGGAATGAGAGGGCGTTTCCCTGGTGGGAGGGCGTTCCCTATCTCGACCTCGGGAAGGGCAACGCAGAAGGGGGCGATGGGGTACTGGCGGGGATCCTGGTTAAATCCGCCAGTAAGTTAGTATGGGACTCTCATGAGACAGGATTAGTGTTGGAATTGGATCGAGTGCAGCGTAGAGCAGCTAGATTTGTGAAAGGTTGTCATGACCAACGCAGCAGTGTTACACGCTTATTGGAAAGGTTAGGTTGGGAAACACTCGCTGAGCGAAAGTTGAAGTACAGGTTAAATCTTTTAGGTAGATTTCAGGAGAATCAGTTCAACGATGAGATCGGAAATATGTTACAGGCTCCGACATACTACGGTAGATTCGATCACTTTCATAAAATCAGAGAGTTAGGATGCCGAACAGATGGATATAAAATGTCACTTTTTCCTCGCACAATTAGAGATCACAATAAATATAATCACATGTCCGGAGTTAGAAATCATGGTAGTTAGTGTATATATGTATATTTTCTTGCTTGTATTTAAAATGTAGTTCCTCGTCTTGACTTTGCATTTTGTAAGGACATTTTTTAGTTGTTATGCATGCTTGTTGTGATTGGTCTGATATTGTCCAGCATGTTTTGTAATTCTCGTATTAGGTTTTGCATGATTGTTTCTTCTTTTTGTGCGTAATGCATGACTTGTATCATGTGCATCGAGAGTCCATGTGAATGTATGGTGGTGGCTCACCCCCTGCCGCACGCCCTTGTGGCGGCTTGCAGGTATTATGTAGATGTAGATTGGGAGAATGATTTTAAAAACACATAGTCTATGTGTTCTTCATAATAAAAAAAATTACAGGGATTCCCGATCCTCCAGGAGAGTCATGACAGAAAACTGCGCTTGACAAGGCTCACACCTAAAGTTTAAGGGTTCTTAAAATGATTACTTTTATAAGGGAAAATACTCAACGTTACGAAAGTAGTTTTTTCTGAACGAAGAATAACATCTAATGTGCTTTCGTGAAATAATCTCTTAAAAAACTCACTTCCTTTTGAGATAAGAAATTTTTCTAAGTACCAATTTACGTTTTAAGTTGATGGGATACTAGTATAAATAACTATAACTATCCTGATCGGCATCCGAGTTTAACATTGTTCTCACATGCTAGTGGCGGCCTTATTGACCGTTAATATGGGCAAATAGTAGCTAGAAAATTGTGAAATTTTTCCCAGTTGTGTGTCTTACTGTACACTATTCAAATAGACTTCCAGTTTTAACATCCAGTCAAATGTCTTGAGCTCCATTTCACAAAATCGGAATTTATTTTTTGGGTTTATTTTCACTCAACTTTTATAAAAATATGACCTGATTACGTATAGAATGGATGCCGTTGCTGATACATTGCACTTAGAAAATTATTACGCTGTGACACATTTACAAAATCAATTAAAGTAGTTAATATTCCCATTTCGAAGCTCACTTTTGGTTTGAGTTCTCATTTCAAAACAGATCTTGCATGTAGATGGCGAGTAAAAATCGATGCTTCGACGCATCGCACAACTCTTTCCGTGGAACTCACGGACGACCAGATTCATCCCGGCGACCTCCTCGCTGGAAATTGACTTAGTCTCATCGTAATTCGACACAAATATATATTGTCAGCAGAAATGTTGCCCTGGGATATCTCATCTACATCTACATAATACCCTGCAAGCCGCCACAAGGGTGTGTGGCAGGGGGTGAGCCTCCACCATGCATTCAAGTGCACTCTCGATGTACATGATACAAGTCATGCATTACGCACAAAAAAAAGAAACTATCATGCAAAACCTACCACGAGAACTACAAAACATGCTGGACATTGTCAGACCTCTCACAATAAGCATGCATAACAAATAAAAAATGTCCTTACATGGTGCAAGTGCAAGGTCAAGACGAGGAAATACATTTTAAATACAAGCAAGAAAGTATACATATATACACTAACTACCCTGATTACTAACTCCGGACATGTGATTATATTTGGACAATAACTATACTGGACAATAAAAATACCCTCGTCTAAGGGGGCCTTGAACCCGCGGCCCTTAGGTTAGCCGGCGAGCGAACTTGGCTGAACCGGCCGCCCCTAAGCCCAACGGTGTCTGAAAATTCACATGTTGGTGTAATTAGGGAATTATCCCTATACTTGCAGTCTGCGGTTTCCCATGTGGTATCGGGAAAATACTCGGCTTAGTTTAGCTGAAGGTGTCCAGAGACGTCACCGGACCCTTAGTTCAGTGACCAAGAGTTCAACACCCACTGAGGTACACAAGACTTCTATGATATCAAGAATATCGATGACACATTTGAACTCTCCATCACTGACAAGCTCTCACAGTATTTGATAAAATTGGTTTATTCCAATGTTATATGGTGTACGGTTTAATACGTAATACCAGAGTTTAATACATTTTATTTGTTTTTATGTCATTTATAAATTATATTCTAACATTAACCTTATTGAAAAGAAAGAAGTAGCACTTTTCCAAAAAAATATATATATTAATACAATGCGTTTCGGCTCACTGAGCTATCTTCAGGTACAATAAAAAAATTGTAATCACAAACACAGTATATATAGTTAACTAAGGACCAACACACTTTTGGTGTTTATGGGAAACCCTGTTACACCGACACTGTAGTCCCTGCTGCCTCCCGCCACCCCATCAATCACAAATTCGCTGCTTTTCATTCCATGCTCCATAGGCTCGCGAACCTACCCCTACCACACAATGAATTCACGGGCGAACTCAAGGATATATTCAGCATCGCAAAGTCCAATGGGTATACTGAAGAACTCATTGTCAAATTGTTGCATAGAAAATTAAAATATATTGCCGTTTTTAAAACTGGTGCCTTGAAAATTCCTCTACCTAACCCAAGTAAATAACCTCTACCCAAAATGGTGTAAAATACGTTTTGTGGGCGCCTTATCTTATCGTAAAATGGCTCGAAAATTTCCCAAAGAACATTACAGTATTTTGTTCTATACCAGAGATTCCCTTTCTGCTCGGTTTTGTTAAAACAAAGACCCTTTCGATCCAACTTCACGACCAGGAATGTATAAACTTTCGTGTGCGACCTGCGAGAAATTCTACATCGGCCAGACGGGACGAAACTTCTCTACAAGAGTGAAAGAGCACAGGAGGTGCTGGAAAACTAGCGACTCTTCCTCTCTACTAGCTAAACATCTCATTGAAATCGGTCACCACTGCAACTTCGACGCGGAGATTCTTCACATTCAGAAGAAAGGCCCCGGGCATGACATTCTTGAGCAGATGGAAATCGCGCAAAACGACCCAAATCTTCTCCTTAATGACCATCTCATTTTTGACCGCTCCCCCCTCCTCGACTTACCCTTCCTTTGAAACAACCCACCCATTCTCCCAAAAAAAAACCACCCCCCCCCCCTCCTACCTTTCTTATCCTTCCTTGAGTGTCTAACTTCCTCCCCCCCCCCCTCC
>WURS02470851.1:0-29670 GCA_011762765.2 Rhinocypha anisoptera | reverse complement strand
AAATCAAATCATGAGTGGAATCAAATCGTCCGTAACCAGGCACCAGACACCTTGCCATGAGGGAGAATTCTTTATCCTGCATACTTTAGGGAAAAAAATATTTTTCGATACGTAAACATAAACAGAGAGAAGGGAAAAGACCAGAGTGAAAATGAGAAGCAATCAGTCACATATATACTCTGTGGAAATACATATATAAGAGCGTTAGCGATAATAGTCGCTAGTGAAACATCAGAACGCAAATGGTGCGTCGCACACGCCTGAGGCTTGGATTTGGGTAGACACAGAGGCTGCGTCACACACGCTGGGGGAGCACACGGGTCCATTTAAAGTCACGCTTGAGAGGTTAAGGAAAACTTTCAATATTATAACCCCTATCTGGAAACTCATGTTCATCACACCAGACAGGCAAACGCACTTAGGTTGATCCCACATATCACATCATCCTATGCGAAAAGTCCACTCTATGTGGGCGTTAAATATTACAATAAACTGCCTGACAAATTTAAGAACTTGGACATCATCAGGTTCAAGTCTCAAATTAAAAAGCTTTGCAAAAAAAGGCATGCTATGACCTCAAAGAATTTACTGCAGACAGTCAAGCGTTCATCTGCTGATTAGCAAGTTCAGACTGGTTTTCTATTTCATTCCATTTTATTTATTTTTATCTTTTTCCTATGGCCTATCTCTATTTCATTATGTACTTAGATTTCTCTATATTGAAGAATCCTTTCTGATGATATTTTTGTATGTATTAGTTTATGTATTTGTTTGTATTTGTATTTTGTATTTTATGACATAGCTTGTTTCACTGAAGGTGAATAAATATATTATTATTACGATTTTAAGTATGGTCTACACTTGAGCCGATGTATCGGTTCGTGGCACTTTTCGCCCGAGTAGCGAAAGCCGATATATCGGCCCGTGGCACTGAGAGGTTAAATCCAGGATACCCCCTTCAGTAGCCAAGTGCTCCACCCACTGGGTACAAATGCTGCAACTAGCATGAGATCTTCTAGCTACTAGCAACTTCTGAGATCTACTTCTTTCTCAAAGAAATTTTTATTTTACTTACCAGTTCCTTCAAGACTTCTAGTTACTATCAATATATTTTCTGAAATATGTACTTTTACAAGACATATATCATATTTTGTTTTTTTTTTATACAGTATACATTCCAGTCATTTACCCCTGAATAACTCATGACAAAACACAATTTTCATGTGATGTCATCGTAAAATACCTCACGCTGCACCTCTTTTAACTTTAGTTGAGATGGTTTATGCTTTAATTTAGCTTTTGTTCTTTTCAGGTGTTTGTGCTTGGCAGGTTGTAACATTGATCAGAAAAACAAAGATGGTATAAAGGCTGAGATTACAGCTCTAAAACAAGGCTACAATGACATTGGAGATCTATTGAACCGATTACGGAGTGTAAGTGTGCTTTTATCTATCTCCATTTTTATGAAACTATGTCTTCTGGTTATTTGACCCTTCTAATGTCACAACTCTCTGGTTAGGATAGGCTAGATGTACCACATATTTTTACGACTTCTTACTGTTTTTTTTTAATGACATGTAGGTCATTTTTTTAAATTAATCTTTTTCAAATACATAGTTGTAAATACAGAACATGTCTTAGTATTTGTTATATAGATATGGATTAAATACAGTAAATATAATATAAATTCCAGCCAAATAAGCATTTTTAGCAACGATCTAATTGAACTAAGGTATCATTAATGGAACTTTTGATAGCAGGAACAGATGGCACTATGGCAATCAAAAGGTTAATAATTGGTTATTATGCACATAGAGTATCCAATTTCAGGTTGTTTGATTAGTATTGCTCCACATTCATGCTGGCAATAACTTTACACCATATTCTAAATAAATATCCAAACTCTGCTTATTGATTAAAAAAATAATTCACCAGTGTCAATTCTGAAGTTTAATTTGTGAATTGTAAATTTCTGTAGGAACTTCTGCAACCCAGGATATTCATATTTTAGGTTCCTTATTTAGTGGTATTAATTAGTCCTAAGTCTTTCTTAATCCCTTATAAGAATACATCATTTTGGTGTATTACTCATTTCACTTATTAAGTAGGTATATTATGGGAAAATGGATGTAGTGGCAAGGGCATTAGATAAAGAGCCTCGTTAATAAAGAAAATTGAGGTTGAGGGACTTGGGACACCATAGTGGTAATTGAGAACATTGATCAATTGGAATGTAATCAGGGTGTTTTTATATGTTTTGTCGACTTTGAGAAATCGTTTGACAAAACAGAGTGACCAAAACTGATGTAAGTTTTGCTAAAAATTGGAGTAAATTGGAAGAATAGACATCTCATTGGAAACTTGTATATGATTCATTAGTAGTGGTCAGTAGGGGTAGCATATGGTGAATCTGGATAGTCACATATAGGCAGGTGCATAAGACCAGCCTGTCCAATGTCATCAGTCCTATTTAGCTTGTGCTCAGAGGTTTTACCTCTTCCATATCCTTCATGGGAAGAATAACTCGGACACCTTCTCTATCCTTCTCTTCCATGAAGGTTAGAGAAGGTGAAGTGAACGGAGAAGAAATCACCCAAGGGACAACCTACTGCTCATTACTTTTAATCCTTGATATTATGAATCTCCTGAAGTTATGTCCTAATAGTACAATTTTATGCAAATTTAAATGTGTATACAATAGAATGGACACATTGAATTGCAAAGAGGTGCTTTAAAATTTAGTTACTATGCATTTAGCAGCGGTCGATGATACTACAATACAGAGCAATGAGGTTTGGTGTAAAAAATTACTATAAGAATTTGCTTCAGGTCCTCATAAAAATGTCGACTCAATAGTATTTTGTGTTTTTTAAAAATAATTAAATACTGCTAACTTAATTTGGTATCCTTACTTATTATTTTTCAGCTTTTAGTCCTTGAGCACTACTAATGCAAGAAACACCTGTAACTCTTATACAATGTGTGTGCACAGTTTAATAGTATATTATAGTATGCCATATCTTGCAAACGATGATTATTTTTACCTTTTGTAAGAGTTTATATCAAAGTAAAATGTGCTTGTTTTAGCTTTTAAACAATATATTATGCATGTAACATCTTTTGTAATACATCTAATTTGTATTTAAAATCTCTTGCAGAGTCATCAGAGGGAAGAATACATTAGTCAATTAATCCCCACCTCTCAACCTATTTCAAGAATAAAAGTCAAGTTTTTTGGCAACTCAGGTGTTGGAAAGACTACTCTTATTGATTCCTTGAAAGCTGGCTATTTTTCAAGTTTTTTTCGGAGAAGTAAAAGTGTTTCTGGTCCACCTTCACTATTAATAAAGTGTAAGTATACTCATTCCATCAACAGATTTTTATGAGATTTGTTACTGTTCTGCATAAATAATTAATCTTTTTATATAGAATTAATATTTCAGAACTGTAAGAAGACTCTAGAGGTGAGCGATCATAACAGGCATTACTTTGTGGAACTCCTTCATGATGACACCAGGTGGGGAAACTCTTTGCTGTTCCACCAAATATATCTTGTGGAACTGTACAGTGTTTTCTTACCTAATGTTGACTCTAGTGGTTAAAGTGCATTCAATAGAAATATGAAATAAGAGAAAATTTCAAATTTAATTATATACATAAATGTAATAAAAATGTATGTTTACAAAGAAATTGAAAATGGGATTATGGTTCCTAAATGGCCTTACTGGAGAGAATAAAAATCTTTACTATCTTTGATGAGTTATTTAAAATATCATTGTGGATAAAGAAATAATTGTAATCCTGAAAACTAAAGTTTTTCAAATAGTAATATGTACCTATTTTAACTATTCATTGCCTATGTTAGTAGTTTTTAAGCATCTATTTTATGATTTCTGTTTATTTTTAAGTTGGCATTCTTCATTTACTTCATATCCTGTGAAAATAGTTATGAAATAAATTGTAACATATTATATATTATAGATAGCAATCAAGACTTCTCATGTCTTTTTCAATTATGTTAATAAAGCAGGTATACATATGAAAAAGTTGTGCTATTCAATATTCATTAAGTTGATTCAATAAAAAGCTTCCCAGGAGATGCACATTGTTCAGATGGCTTAATACTCTTTTGCATAATGCAACAATATATGCAGCAGTTATGTTGTAACCCACATTCAAGATATGTTCTTTTGTATGGCCTCCAATTACAATCCATTTATATGTACAGTGTACATGAAAAAGGTCCATCATGAAATTTATCAACTGATTATTTCAGTATTTATATCAATTTCTAAATTTACCCTATTAAAAGAAATTATTAAACGCAATGCTTCTTTGTGCTCATCAAATAAAAGTCTTTTATTGCAAAACTGGCGAATGTGGTTTATTTCCTTGAACGAAAAATGCCACTATTTCAACAAATTAATCTCTCACTTTGTGTTTATGGCCATTTTAATTTTTTTTGTCATCCTCAGCCATAAGATTCTGTTAGGTTTCTTTTTTTCTGAACACACTTATTCCAAATTGCTATACATATTATTAATGGTAATCTTTGTCACCTGGAACAAATATATTTCTCACATCTTCATTAGAGTAGAAGGCGTTATTAAATTTTGCATCATACAAGATAATAATCTTACAATTTCCACCATTTTCATGGAAATTTTGAGAATGTCACCTCTTCTGTTAAGTGGTCCTCTTTCAATAGCAATTTTAACCTTTTCAAAATGCACTTGAAAAGGTGATACATATCTTCAAGAAAGAAAACAATATATGTATCTAATAGTGAGCATCATCTAAAAACTATTATTATATTTGTATCTCCTTAATTTCTAATCATAAACATGAAATTTCCATCCTCAAAAATAGGTTTGTTTCAAAACATTGACCCAAGGAATTACTTATGATAGAAGAAGAACTTCAGTGTAATGTATCTTTATGCTTGGATAGGAAAAAGGCTCATCCTTTGCTGAGCTGTGTTCAAATAATAATTACACAATTTTTGCTGTAATTTATCTTTTCATTCGAGAATTATTTCTTTTTAATTGAGAGCCATATATTTTTTCTCTTGAGCAGCAAGGCCATCATCACCGAGTAAAACCCAAATTGAGATGGATGTCACCGTGCAGTCTCGGCAGAACTCTCTAACTTTTGATACAAATAACTACCAGTACACTCGGGGAATAGATATTCAACAGGTATGTGTTCCAATTGTAGAGTTAACATATTAGTGTTATACAAATATGAATGTTATTTACAGCAGAATAATGTGACAAGAACCTGTTTATAACTTGGTGCATCCCAATTCAAATTTTTATGAATGGACTAGGGATTTGCTGAAGTTAAAAGCTCTCATTACCTATCTCTTAAAAATTCATTCATAATTTTAAAGAATATATGTTATTTTGTTGAAGTATCTCGGTATTTTTCACTATTCTTCTTTGATTTTAATTTGTAACTTACTGAAAGATTTAGCCAACTGCATATTGTTGACTTATGTTGTGTACATAGTTCTGTACTACAATGCCCCATGAATCTAAATCACTTAAGGCATAGCAGATAACCTCATAAAAATTATGGAAGTCTTAAGAATATTATAACTTTTAAGTAATAGTTTGCAAGGTGATCACTTCACAATTTTCTTTCTGGATTTAAAGCAACAAATTCCTACACAAAAGATTCCCCTGCAGTATGATGCTACACTCCTAATGGTAAATAATATAAAAGTATGTTATTAGCCCAAGGCACATAATTACTTGCTGTATAGGTACAAGTTATAAGTCTCGTATTAAATATGGCATTTCAGGTCATTAGAAGAGTCATCAGAAAGTATATTGAGAGTCCATATAATATGATGTTTTGAATTGCAATTCAAAAGAAAACATATCCATAAAGTTAACTGTATATAAATGGTACTGTAGAAAGTATTTAAATATATTATATTTTATGATGATCTCTTGAAGTCTCTTGGTAAAGAAAAAACTCATACAAACAGTGGAAAAAGAACTGTGAGTTGTCTAAGCATTTATAACTGCTATTAATATAAAACTAACTATAAAATTTATACATTAAGCAAACAACATCTGTAAATATTTTCATTCAAATTATCTGCTTCAATTAGATATGACAGCATATGCAAATTAAGGTTTTGATTATATGATTCAAGCGATCGATAATCTTAATCAGTAACTGGATTATAAAAGACACATTCGTTAATAAAAAAACTAATATGGCATTATAAATCAGCCTTTTTCTTATGGCTATTTCAAGACCTTTTTTTCCTTAATAAATGAGTGTTTGGAGTAAAAAGTTGTGGTGTACTTACTCAAGGGTTATGCTCTAGCATAATTTTGATGTAATACTTATATAAATTGGGTATTTTCAGGCGTTACTTTGTGGAAGCGATTCATAATGAAGATGAAAACACTTGGTTTTTCCACATGAAAATTTTCGTGTGGAAAAACCAATTGCTTTCATCTTCAATTTGCTTATTTTCCTATTTTTTTCAGGTGCCATGCCTTTGTGTGTGATGTGACATCTGATGACTGGAATGCACCATTTGCTCCAAATAGTTTGGACTTTGTAATCCTCATTTTTGTCCTCTCTGCTATCCATCCTGAAAAGTGAGTATATTTTGTAGTGCATTAAATCTATATCAACATTTAATAGATGCTTTCTAACTTTTACTATTTACTCATTTCAGAATGAACCATGTCGCTGAAAAGCTGTTTTCTTACCTGAAACCTGGTGGAATGGTGATGTTTAGAGACTATGGCCTTTATGACATGGCTCAGTTAAGATTTAAAAAGGGCAGATGCCTGTCGGATAACTTTTATGCAAGAGGTGATGGTACAAGAGTTTACTTTTTTACTCAAGGTAATTCAAGTTAATGTTTTCTCATGTTGTTACATAGCTTTCTATCAACATATTTTTTACACAATATGATGACACCTGCTCGACACATTATTCTTATAGAGATGATTAAACCTAGTGCAGTTGAATTAACTTCAACTATAAATGTATATATTATTAGTATATATGTATCATACATCCATTCATCGCACACTAGAACCCAGGGCCTTAGTCAATACCCCAGAACCGATCATTTTGACCGGTAGTATTTTTTCCTCTATTTTCAGTGAATTTTGTTTTTATTCTTCTTGTATGACTTGATTTAAATAAAAACTTACTAAGTTTATGTTAAGCAATGGAATTTAGCTAATGCTATAATCTTTGCCCTCCACCATTTATGTACTAATATTTGAGATTTTATGACGTTCCAGGGTTCTAGTGTTACTCTGATAACTGATTTTCAGCATGGGTTCAGGGAAAGTAGATCAACTAATACAGCTTTATTCCAGTATATAATCAATGCATTACAAGGTTTAAACAAAAACAACATATTTTTAGGAATCTCTCATGATCTCAAAAATGCCTTGAACAGTGTGGATCATAAAATACTTGAGTTAAAACTGGGTATTTAGGGTATCTCCTTATGGTGGATTCTGTCCTTCATTGATAGCAGATCCTATTTTGTCAGCTATGCTCACCACTCATCTGCTTGAACAATTAAAAGCCCTTAAGTCCCTTGAATGTTGAGGTTGGTTCCGCAAGGTTCCATTCTTGGTCCACTTATTTTTCTCCCTTTTATCAATGACCCTAACCACTTTACTGAGAGTTCCTTTTTTATGTATCCTGGTGATACCAGGCTCCTCCAAATTAGCTAACATGTATCATCCAGTCACCTGTGAATTTGAAATGACCTCTCTGAGGAGTTTTCTCGGCCAGCAATATGAATCCTGTTATTTTCTTACTAAATAATTTCAGTTAGTTGTGACAGAGTATTTTGATGTATTATATATTTGTGGGATTTAGAATGGAATATTAAAGTGCATTTCTAATTTAACAAGCCTGTGTCCAGTGGTTTTTCCTTCGTCAAATATTTTCTTAAAGTTTTGTTATTAGTATAATTTGTGTTTTGGAAATTAGAGATTGAAAATGACCCCTCCTAATGTAATTTTATTTAATATGAATGTTATTTCTGTTTCAGAGGATTTAAGAAAAATATTTGAAGGAGTTGGCTTCAAGGAAAAAGAAAATATAATTGATCGCCGTTTACAAGTCAACAGAGGGAAGTTATTGAAAATGTACAGGGTGTGGGTGCAAGCTAAGTATCAGAAACCTGTTATCCAGTGATGTGTTTCTTTAGGTATGTGCACAAAGCTATTGCTTGTTTTAAATCTCTGAGAAAAACATGTATAGAAAAAATTGATTTAATTCTCTATTAAATTACTCTACATTTTATCAGCCATTTAGAACTATTTTCAGTTATTTAAATGAAAGTGATGTATAAATATGGCCAGGCATTAAAATAAGGCCAACTTTCTGATTTATCCTCACCTCATCACAAAAGGAATATTGCTCTAAATGAAATTTCTTAAGCATCTGATGCACTCATCAGGAACAGTATCACCATCATGACTAATGAAACAGAATGAACATATTCAGAACGTTAAAACATGTAAATCTCTGAAATGGTAATGTCCATTTTATGCATGCAGTACATAAAGAGGTGTCTGAAGAGATAAAGCTATTTTTGAATGCTGCCACATTTCCTTGGTATTACTGGTTTCATGCTGGTGTAGTGACCATCAATTTCAGATGTGAAGTACCATCTGTAGTAGATATTACTAAAACGAGTAATTAGCAATCTAAGCAATTTCATAATTTTCAATTATATCAGTTCACTCCTTGATTGACACATTTTACTTGAGTGGGAATGTTTTTCATCACCATCATGAATGAAGGTTTTTCATCGTTATTTCATATTTTATCCATGATTATTAATTGGACTTGTAGTGATTGATTTCGAAATGTTACTTAACAGTAGCACACTTAACGTAGTCTTCTCAGGTTTTACACCAGTTCAGGAGCTCCGTTTCGGCCAACGTTTCTGGTGGCAAAGTTGAAACTTCAGCCGGAATGAAGCACCTGACTTATTGGAAAACCTGAGAAGACTATGTTAATGTAAAACATTCTGGAATGCACCAGATCTTATCTCAGTAATACACTTCACCAATTCTTTCTCATATTTTCAAGTTACGAATTAATTCAGTGAATTAATGTATCGATGAAAATCTCGAAATGGGTATGCAATGTAGATGACGTCGTTTGTTCCTTTAATAAATTTTATACTTATTGCCTTGCGGATCTTGTTACATGTATTTCTGCGTGCAATATAATGCATGGGTTCCCAAATCCATGAGCTTTAATGTCACGTAGGGTCACAGGGGGGATAAAAGTGATCACTTAATCGCAAATGACTGAATTACATTTGAGGTAGAACCAGATTTGCAATTAGCATTTTGAGAGCCTAAGGGCTTTAAAAAACAAGAAGCCCAACACTTGTGAGGTCAAGATTCACCAGGTGCCATGTTCTTCGGGCAAGTTACTCATTTACTTGTGGAAGAGACTGATAAATATTACTACCAGAATATTACCAAAAGACTAGAGACCTTTGGATGGCCACCTCAGCAGTCAACTTTGAAGTAAAGATGCACAAGGTATCCATCGTGCAACTGAGGATAGAGCACTGTGACCCCTGACACACTCTTATCTCTTCACTTGAAGATTCCATCCCGCTGCAATGAGTACAACTTGCCTCTGACGGTGAAGCACCTCCTGACAGAGTGTGATAGCTACCATTTTGTCTGCCACAGGCTGAATATCAGGGGTGACGACCTAGGAGTAATCCAGGAGGACGACCCTGATTTGCTCAGTCTAATACTTTTGTTTTCAATGGAAACAGGACTTAAAAATAAACTATAGTGTATACATTTGTTAAATGCAATTTTATATACGTATATATTTCAAAATTAAGTTTTAAATCTTAATGAATTAATGTTGTGGTGCAAAATGACCTTTACTGTCGACTCACCCTTAACACCTAATACTAATTAACTAGATGTACAAGCTTTGTGACATCAGGGCCTGTACATGACATGAGTTTTCTTGGGGTAAGGACTAGAAAAACTCTACTGAAATAGATGCAACTTTAAGGGAATTGACGAGAAAAATTGAAGAAGGTGGGCCTCACAGATTTTAATGGATAATTTCTTCTCGTCCCTTAACTCATTTGATGACCTGAGATAATGGTAAATATGTTGTTTTGAGACCATTATGCCAAGTCCGACGAAAAGAGTGCCAAAGTCATCGATAGAAAAGTAAGGTGATGTATGTGATGAAGTACGATATGATTTGACAGTCACACCCTATTGGGAAACAATAAGATGTATTTCCTAACAAACATACACAATCCACTTGCAGTTGATAAGTTTTCTGTAATGAATGTGGAAATGCTGTAACGCCAGCAGTTTTCCTTTGCTCAAATAGTTAAATTTGAAGTTATTGAATCTTGAAGTTTTTATCTAATTAATTACTATCGTCTGCTCAATTAAAAATAATAGTTTATGATCAATACAGCTTGATGTTGAGAATCTTATATTACTGCTGTTTTTGAGAAACTAAATGTAAATCTCAGTAGAAATTATTGACCTAAGTTTAAATATATATTTATCAGTCACTAACTTAATCACGTCTAATTCTAAAGAATATTAAAATTTTAGTTTCCATCCTTTTGGTCTTTTTTTTTTAAAGTTAACCATTATTAGTATAATAAGGAATTTCTTCTATTTACAAAATTTAATTTATTGGTTACATATGAGATTCAGATTTATTTTTTCAAAAAAAAGAACAGGAAAATCACAGAGTTCAATGAGTATGTTTCGGGAAATGGGAAGACGTAATCGTATTTTATTCGTAAGAGCTCATTTTGCTAGAGTGTACATAATTTCAATAACATATTCAAGGAACAAAAAAGTTATTGTTAGGTAAAATAGATATAGTAACAACATTAGATAAAAATCTATAAATAATTTATATCACATAATGAGACAATTATTTAAAAAAACAATCACCGGATGCATATCATGAAAGTAGATGGTTGGATAAATAATCAGGCAAAAATTAAAGTGACATTGCGATTGACAGCCAAGTCGTAGGAATCTTCTTCACTGCGAACACAGATTTCAACACGAGAGTACCCTCGCCTCCAGACTATATCGGAGGTATCTCTCACTTCAAATAGAATTTGGCGCCGATAATGTTTGTTTAGTTCTGGAATACACACACGCGTAGCATAATTAATCTTCAGTGCTGGATCAATCGAGATTGTCACATAATTTGCTCTCTCATCTATGTAGTCCTGGAGAAAACAATCAGTGAGTCAGTACTAACTAGTCTAGCTTACATTTCCACTATTTGTAGAGTTATGTATTTGACTTATTTCAGAGGTAAGTACATTTGATATTATTTGCTCAAATATGCATTAATGAACTGTAAAGCACCCCATATCATCATGTGCATGCCTAACATTATTAATCTCAACTTTTTCCTAGTTGAATAAGGTAGATTCTTACTTTTAGTGAATCTCCTGATTGTGTACGAGTTGCATTCTAGTTCTAAGGTCACCTAATTTCTCTCTCGGCACATGGAGCAGATGTGCTTGGGCTTAACCCGTTAGTAGTATGTAGTAGTATTAGATGAGCAAAAAGAATTTTCTAATTTAAAATTGCCTATTTAAACAGTTACTTCTTTTAAAATAAACTAAAGAAGTAATTAATTAAGACCTTAAAATATTTATTTTAAAAATGACCTAATTAATGAGTGAATTTAGCCTTGCATCTAAATCTTTCATATTAGGCCAGCTTCTTTTAGGAAATTTAAAACTCTGCCAATACTCATTGCATCATTTCCCAACACGGATTCCAAGTCTCCACTCATGCCCACCTTTCCTCCGAACTGCCCGTATTTGCTGTGGATGGTCAGCAGTTGTCGAACTGTAAGAGGACAGTCACATTCATCGCATTTTGGTGGTGTCTTCTCTTTCGTGCAAAGAGGTATGCATGCTTGAGATGACAATGCCCTACCCTCAGCCATGTGACTAGTATGACCTCTTCCTTCCGGTTCTGACTGATGGAAGAGGACCAAGCAGCAACCATGGACTTCACCCTTCGCCGTTTATTTTCTTCTAACAATTGCCGTGACTGCTTCCACTGCTCCAAAAGCTAATTTCGCTAGCGCACACCTTTAACCCTTCCGTGCCATAGCCCTAAACTGGTATACATATGAGTGTTCGGCAAAATAAACCGAAGATAACCAAAAAAAAGTCATTCACACTGGGGGGTTGATTCTGAACACCCGATATGTCGGTCATTCAGCATGAAAGGGTTTAAGTGCTCAGGACCACTTTTGTGTGAATGCGAAACATGGCAGTGTCATACAATGAATAGTGTTCCTATAGTACTGGAGTGATGCAAAAATCAATATTAACTTCAATACATTGTATATTCCCAAAAGTATTGAAGTTAATATTGATTCATTGTGGAATTCCAAGTTATGGCCTCCTCACTGAATTTTATTATTTCAATACTCTTAAAGTGGCATGTGTAGAAGAACAGCGTGTCTGGCATCTGCTTTCTCGTCTTGAGCGGTTTAGCACACACCCATCTTGAATTCATTGTCAGCCAAGCGAGGTCACATGAAGTGTGATTGAAAGGATATGGACGATGCAGTAAATGTGTGTATTGATAGTTGAGTGTCAAAGTTTTGAGACTGAAGCATACTGCCTCAATACCACTGATAAACTTTTGGGTTACCACAGCGCTGACAAAGTTATTGCGGTCATGTTTTGCGACTGAAAAGGTGTAATCCTCCCCTACCGTTGTAAATAGGCACTATGGTGATGGCTGTATCCTGCAAACATTTTTTTATGACAAGCCTTGTTTCGGTATTGGGTGAAATGGACCAGAAAAAACCGGCACACATTCTTTTCTATCAAGAAAATGCTCCTGCTCATTGGAAGATTGGAATTTTCTTCTTAAGAATAATTTTGGAGTTATGTCTCATGCTCCCTACACAGTTGATGTTCCTACTAGTAAATTTCTGGCTTTTGAAAAGAGAGCCAGCCTAGGACACTCTTGTGACCAGCCCCAATTTAATCTTCCTATCATAAATTTTCCAGTCGGCAAAAGGGGCAAGCCTTAAGAAGTGGTCTCTTTGGCCATGGAATCATGGTGTCAATGTTGTGAAAAATGTGTGCATGTACAGGGAGGTAAAGCTGAGAAGCAACAGGAGGGCTAACCTTCTGGTGCAAGTAGTTTGTCATAAAAAATTAGTTAATTAGTTTAATAACTAATTAACCCTTTTAGTGCCAGCCCTTATCACCTGGTATATACGAAAAATGTCAAGGGTTTTTTTTCGTATATTTGTTAATTTACACATTTAAACACTATAATATATATTTACATAAATTTATTAACATCAATTTTTTTACACTCCAATCAATTTTAGAGTAAGTAAAATGTTTAATTTATATTTTTACTTCCTAAAATTATTTATTAACAAAAAGTCGGGCCGATAGATAGGCCCATGGCATTTTTCGCACATAACCCTAGGGCCGATAGATCGACCCGCTGGCACTAAAAGGGTTTATAAACCCCCGCCAAAACCGACACCTAATGACTCCAAACTGAAGCCCACTCCTTACCTGCTCAAACCAGTGAATCATCAAATTAAAAGCAAGTGAACTTATAAACATTAAATGACACTAACAAGTGTTATAACTTATGTGATGCTCGAACAAGTGTTATAAAACTTTGGTGCAACTGAAATTTAATTCCTTCAAATTACGGAAAAAATTGATTACTTCTTTGTCAATTTCACATATTGCGAGTGTACGGTATATATTCAAATGTAACAATGTATGAACACATTACACCCTACTACTCACAGCTTACTAAGAGTCTAAAACATGTCTGTGCTCCCCCCCACCACCACCCCTCCCCTCTTACACCCACCAATCCCTTTCAACTACACATCCAACCCTCTCCCTACTTGATCTTGTATATATAGACTAGATCACGTTCATAAAATCAGAGAGTGGGGATGCCGAACAGATAGATATAAAATGTCATTTTTTCCTCGCACAATTAGAGATCACAATAAATATAATCGCATGTGCGGCGTTAGTAATCAGGGTAGTTAGTGTATATATATGTATATTTTCTTGCTTTTATTTAAAATTTAGTACCTCGTCTTGACCTTACACTTAGTAAGGACATTTTTTAGTTGTTATGCATTCTTGTTGTGAGCGGTCTGACGTTTTCCTGCATGTTTTGTAGTTCACGTATTAGGATTTGCATGATAGTTTCCTTTTTTTGTGTGCGTAATGCATGACTTGTATCATGTGAATTGAGAGTGCATGTGAATGTTTGGTGGTGGCTCACCCCCTGCTACAAGCCCTTGTGGCGGCTTGCAGGGTATTATGTAGATGTAGATATAAGTGCAACTAACTCTGTACCTTCACCTGATGATGACACGACAGGTCAAGACCTAGGTCGTGACATTAAAAATTATTTGTGGAGTTCACCAAGTGAGTTTCATTTCCGTAATGGATAACTTCCATCATATCACGCCGGAAAATATTACTGCTGATAAAAAATTAGGTCACCTTCTTCTTCTATGGTCAGCAATCTGTAGCTTGGTTGGCAGCAGTCTTCTGTCTCTCCATTCCGCTCGATCTTAGACCAGCCTCTTCAGCTCCAAGTAGGAATGGCAGTACATATCCTCTACAATTTGTTTAATATATTCCTTCCTGGGTCTTCCTCTCAAATTTTTACCATGAACTGAGCCCTCTATAATGGTTCCTAATAGTCCCACATGTCTTATAGTTTGACCTATCCAGGTGTCTCGTCTCTTTCTCATTGTTTTCTGTGGACAGGGTAACTCGGCTCTCTGTAGTAACGCTTCATTCGTCACCCTCTCCATCCAAGATATTTGGTGGTCCTTAAGGACTGAAGGTCGCCTTAGCACATGAAGAAATTTCATATTTCTTATAACAGAAAATCACATGAACCCATTTATTTATTGTATATAAAACTGTGCACCACTCATATCTCAAGCACCTAGATCTTTAATGATAGTAGAATTCACGGAGTTATTTGTCCGAGTTACATATTTTATCAACTCTTGTTTTGCAGGAGCTCAGCTGGAAGCTTACCTGGGCCTGGAGTTTACCTTGGTTTTAGCTCTTTCAGTGTTGTTTCCATTTTTCTTTTTATTTGTGGGCCACTTTTTCTCCTGGTGCTTCTTCTCTTTTACCTGTGAACCCTTCCTCCATACAGACTAGAGGTATTCATCCACCTATCAGCTACATCATTAACTTTTAGAACCAATTTCCCCCTTTACTTTTCCACAACATTTGGTTTTTATCTTCCTTTCTTTTTATCTGATGATATAACTTTTCAGTTCATCTTCCTTTGACTTGTTTCTCCGCTCCTTCATATGTCATCGTGCACCCACTGTTCTTTTGCTCCCCTATATTTTTGTATGATGTGGTTCTCGTTTCCATATTTTTCTCACTCTTTTCATGATTTGAGTTAAATTAATTTTCTTATCGAATGAGGTTTATTATTGTAGTTGTCATCCGTTGTTTTTTTTTAACTCCTGCTCTTTTCTTTCCACAAGACTTAAATTGATGTTTTCTCCATGATTTATTATATTCCATTGTATATGTGTCATTTAGAGCTGGACTATGGAACTGAGGGTCACCAGTTTTGAGTCTCAGTAATGGGGACTCAATTTTTTTTGTTTTCAAAACAACCTTTTTCAAAAATCCAGCTCCTACAACTTCAATACACTCACCCACTGGTGGAAGGCAGATGTTTCACCAGAAGGCACGGATAGTGCAATGTCACCACAGCTTGAGGGTGTTTGTGAAGTTCATCAGATAGAGCACAGCTCTGTGTTATGCGGAAAATAATGGGGAAACTACTGAATTAACCCTTTTAGTGCCACTGGTATATGCAAAAAATGCCAGGGCTTTTTTTTATGGAATTTGTTGATCTACACATTTATATATGTATAATACATATTAATATCTATTCGTTAGTGCCAATTTTTTTTATTTATACTCCAAACACTTGCAGGGATAGTAAGGTATTTTATTTATATTTTTTATCTCTTAAATTAAGAAAAATTTATTTATTAAACAAAAAATTGGGCTGTTTGGCCCATAGCACTTTTTGTACATACCCCTAGGGCTGATAGGTCGGCCCGCTGGCACTAAAAGGGTTAATATCTCTAGAAAATGTATGCTTGCATTCACATATATAATGTGAAGGCATCCCTCCTGGTAAAATTTTCCAGAGATAAAATAGGTAGACCCCCCTGTTAGATCTCTGGGTTGGGACTTCTGTGAGGAGTCCATCAGTCAAAATGGATAAGTGCAGGATAGGGACGTGGGGTCCCTTGGAGTGAGTGGCTAGCTTGTAAATGTGAAGAGAGAGATGGCCAGGCTGGGGTTATACACCTTAAAGGTCGGTGAGATCGAATGGGCTGAGGCAGACGAATTCTGGAGCTGCAAATAAGAGGTTGATATACTTGGGAGACAAACAGAAGGTAGCTTGGGTGGGCATCATACTGAGTTACGAGTGGGTTAAGAAGAGTGGGGTGCTATTGAGATCCTAATGGTGAGTCTTGAAGCAGAGCCCATGGACTCGGTGATAGTTCAGGTGTATATGCAACATCCAGCCATTCAGACGAAGAAATAGAAGTGGTATACGAGCAGCTGGAAGGAACCATCAGCGAAGTGAATGAAAAAAAAGGGAACCTGATCATATCATAATAGGTGATTGGAATGCAGTGGTTGGAGAGGACAAAGAGGGGAACAGCACCTGGTGCCTCAGACTCAGAAAGCAAAATGCTGAGGGAGAGATACTGATAGCATCTCTTCAATGAGACGAAAATGGGGATAGTGATCACAGTCTTCAAGTAACCCAAAAGCAGCAGATATTATACTCAATGAAAGATGCTGGGGGACATATCGTAGGCAGATGCCAATCAATTGTATACTAGTCAGACTGAGGTACAAGAACCAATTGAAGCAGTGCAAGACTTAGGGTCGTATCATCAGTCGTCACTTAAGTGCCAACTAGAACTAAATACATCACTTTTTTTAGTACAAATGCCTACTAGCTACTTAAGTCTCCTAAGGGACGACTCGCCCTTGCACAGATCCCAAAGTTTAGGTATGTTCGGGTCTCCCTAGAAGTACTAGTCTGGACTAGTACTTCACAACACACGGCGGTTATAAATGAAGATTTAATGTTCCACTTGGAGGAATGTGCCCGGCATGTCTTGCGGGAGCAGTAAGATTTTATTCCCAGAAGATATATCAAAGATAGGGAAAATCCTGCAGAGATGTTTGTAGTAAATGTGAAGTGTTAATATTACGATTTTTTTCAATCAAATCTGACGTTCATCTGTAAATGTACTTGGATGACCTCATGGATCAAGTGCATACTGGCCCTGAGTGAACCGACAAATAGAAAAGAATCACTTGGGGGGGTCATAAAAAGAGTCACTCGGACATGATTCGTTCATTATGATCTGCAACAAGGCCTCACTCGCACTAGAACTTAAGTGACGATACGGCCCTTAACCTGTTGCAGATATGAAGGGACCACAAGCTCGTGATCATGGAAAATTGTCTAAAGTATAAGAAGATGAAAAGGGTAAAATGTGAACCAAGATGCTATGTGAAAACCATGAGGAGAAGAGAAGAGAAAGATTCACCTCAGCAATTGACGAAAAACTGGCAACAGTAAAAAAAAAGAGATGAGCACATAGGAAAATTACTTATGGAAGAAGACAGGAAAAATGTGGACAGGATATATGTACTGAGAAATTGTCCATAGGGCCACAGCTTCTGGAAAATGGCTTGTTAGTGGATGAGAATCAAGTGGGTGTGGATAAGCAAGGTGTGGCTACATATTAAGATCTGAATTTGATCCAGGAATCAGCAGAGAAATGATCAAGGTCCTACGAAGTAAATCCAAAGATCAGAGATTGTGTTTGGAATATCAGAGATTCCTTTGAAAGTGGCAGATTTAAGGAGGAATTCATGAAGGCTAAAGTGATGGCAAATCTGAAGAAAACTGAACCCAAGAGTTTAACCTGACATGCCTCAAAAATACTAACAAGAATAATCAACCGGAGGATGGAGGGCAAAATCGAAGAAAACCTATCGGAGAACCAGTTCGGATTTAGAAGGAATGGGGGAACCAGGGAGAGGCCATATACTCAGCCTAAGAATACTGGTAGAAAAAATGTGACATGTTAACAACTCACTTTACTTAGTATTCGTGAACTTAATGCATTTCATAACGTGGGATGGAATAAGATGTCAAAATGATGGGAAAACTAGGCATCAATTAAAATGACAGTGGAGTAATATTCCAACTCTACCAGAATCAAAGCATGACAATTCAAGTGAAAAAAATAAAAGAAAAATAGATACTGAAAAAATAAAAGAGCTAGACAAGGTCGTAACTTCTCATGGGAATATTCTACATATATGTGCCTATAAGAGGCAATGAAGGAAATAAAAGAATAAGGCATCAGAGGAATCAAAAGTGAACAGAAGAAATTGACATGCTACATTTTGCGGATGACAAAGCAAAAAATAATGAAGGCCTACAGAGTACCTTCAACACAATGAAACAAGCATTGAAAACTTACAACAGAAATTGGAAGAAAACTAAAATAATATTATGCGGGAGGGAGAAGTTGAGAGCAGATGTTGAGCTACAAGGGAAGGAATCAGAACAAGTGGAATCCACCTACCTGGCAAGCAGGGTGACACAGGATGGAAGAAGTTCTATGGATATCAAGTGTAGATTAGCTCAAGCTAAGAAGGCATTCATGGCGAAGAGACAACAACTATGTCAACTTTTTCAGTGCTAAGCACTTCCTCCAACAGAGCCTCACACTACATTAAAAAGTGTGAGACATTTAACTATCCCCATCGTGCATGATTTTTTTAGGAATGGCATTATGTTCTACTGAGGGCACCACCTTACCAACCCACATATATGCATGAGTAGCTCTAAAGGCACTGATATCACACCAAACAAGGAGGAAACAGTATGTGAAAACTTTTGTATGGAGCACTCATTCATGTGGGTCAGAGACGTGGACCATTGGAAAAGCAGACCAGAGAAGGATAGAAGCAGCCTTCGAAACAAGGTGTTGGAGGAGGATGCTGAAGATCAAGCCGACGTCCAATTAGGAACGAGAAAGCGTACAGAAGAGCTGAGGAAGATAAGTCAATTTGGAGTACGATAAGAAAAGCATAAACGCGTGGTGAATAGAGCACACCCTGGGGCATGATGAATTCTTGAAGGATATAAAAGATGGGGGCGGTGGTAGCTTAGTAGGTGGCATGCTGGACTACGGAACTGGAGGTTCTGGAGTGTCACCGATGCAGCCCCGTTGACGACGAAAATTTTCTCGTCCCAAAATTGCACCAATTTTCTGGAGTAAGCACCCTCAACTTTAATACACACAACCTCTGGTGGAAGGCAGCAGTTATACCAGTAGGCACTGATGGTGCAGATCAAGAGAGGATCGGCCCGGCATCAACCACCATAGCTGCGGGCGAGAGTGAAGTTCACGGAATCGGTCGCAGTACTGTGATGTGGAAGGCGAAGGGAAACTACGACATTAAATATTTCTCTAGAAAATGCAGCCCTGCATTCAAACAATCTTCGGATCGAAGTACTGATGGTGATGATAAAAGATGGGAAGGTGTCACGAGGAAGGCCGAGGGGTAACAGGATGCGTATAGGGCAAGTTACGAGGTGTTAGAAAGAAGAACTACCGAGGGTGTGAGGGAGTTGGCACCAGATAGAAAAGGATGGAGGGCTGCTGTCAACCAATCTTTGCTCTGATATACTGTTAATGATGATCAGTAATTTCCGACAGGATGCTGGTCTTTTGATTGCATATTCATATTTCATTTCAGTTTTTCACCATTCCGTCATTTTCTTTGTTTTCTGAATTTTTTTTAGGTTCTGTTACGCGTGGCCATTAACTCCGCCATTGCCGGTCCCAAGCCCGGATGAGAAAGGAGGAGGGGGAGGAGTAACACCTCTTTAAAAAAACCAGGGCTCATCTGGCTCCGGATGATAGCACCCTGTAAGGGCCCCTGTCTAGGGTACAGATGAAGAAGACCAATGGCTTTGATGGCGAATGAAGACAATAACGTCAACGGCTGAGAAGACGGAGGTCTTTCTTCCTGATGGTGGAAAGCAGCGCCATCAGTATCAGCATAATGCAAGTAGATACAAGCTATCAGAATTGGGTTATGACTGAATATTTACAGGCATGGTCAGGACGACTTGAATGGCTGTAAAACTGCTATGTGGCTGGCAAGTAATTTTCCACCACATTATTTCATTTATATCAATCATGGAGAGTGAAGATTTTAATTCTGACGTTACTGATCATGGAATTCGGAAGCCAAGATCCGGCATGGGGCTTTGTGAGGTACCCCAGGTCGACATCGAGCGAAAACCTCAAAGTCGCAGGCGAATAATGAAAATAGGAACTTGGAATGTGAGATCATTGCTGAAAGTAGGGAAATTGGAGGAGCTCAAAATCATTATGGAAAAGAGGAACATAGATATTTTGGGACTAAGTGAAACCCAGTGGAAAGGGAACGAAGACGTTAATGTTGATAATTCATTTAAGGTAATACATAGTGGAGGAAAGGTTGAAGGCAGAAATGGAGTGGCAATCATGCTGAAGGCCAAATGGGCAGATAATATTGCTAGAACTCATCAAGTTAACGATAGATTGATGATGGTCAGAATCACAGCTAAGCCCTTTCATCTGGTTATAATACAGGTGTACTTCCCAAAAACAGAATATGAAAAAGATGAGATTGAAAAAATGTACAAGGATATTGAAGACCTATTGGCAATAACGAGATACAAGGATAATGTAATTATAATGGGAGACTTTAATGCCGTGGTGGGAAGTGATCTTAATCATAGAGCAGCCGGTAAATTTGGTCTGGGGGAAACAAATGCTAATGGAAAACGTTTGCTTAAGTTCTGTGATCAAAACAATTTTAAAATAACAAATACAATGTTTATGAATCATAAAAGAAGATTATACACATGGAAACCATCAGGTGACAGTAACCGATATCAAATTGATTATATATTGGTCAAGGGAAGATATGCACACCAAGTGAATTCATCCAAAGGTTATCCAGGATCAGTTATAGACAGTGATCATGTCTCACTTGTGGCTGAATTTAAACTTCTACTTTCACAGATCACTGAGCAATCCACTAGTAATTTTATGGCGTGAAAGCTGAAATAAAAATCAGTTTTGTCATACCACATTTTCAGTGTGATGGCTATTAAGAATGTCCCGATTGGGTATAGTGTGTGTCGAGGCCTATTTTATAAAATAAGTAATTGCTTCATCATATATATCATAAGACTTCTGCTTTGTCTCTTATGATAAAACATTCAGGAAATCATTCATTAATCACAATTTCCATTTTGACTTCACCATTAAAGAAGCACCACATAGTGAATAACTTATCGTTTCAAAACTAGCCTTCAACATGTCCTGTAACAACAACTTTTTACAATCGGATTTTCCATTAAATTGTGCTCTCCATTAGTGCCTTATGCTTCTCATAGCTCTTGTGAGAGGATTAGAGATGTGTGAAAAAAACTTTTACCGGCCATTTATCATTTTCAAATAAAGTCCTAAGCACAAGTGTAACAAAATTAAAGACCATTTCAAGTGATTGCAAATGTATAATCAGTATATACATGCTACTAGTTGTTGTGGATTGTACTGAATATGATATACAGTTTGATTCCAATGTGCTGTAGAAGTTTAGGGTGTGTAAATTGAGATAAAGGTAAAAAAGAAAGACACTGACGGGCTACTGTGGAAAACTGCCTGCATGATTTGAAGATTTCTGTTCTCAGTATTTAAGTTCTTTGTGCTGTCAATACATAGAACATTACAATACAAGGGAACAGTTGTATTGCTGAAATATCTCAGGTTTCTTGGTAATAATTTACTGTTGTTTTAACCAAGCTCCAATATTATTTCTAGGTTTGTGCAACTATGTTACACTTTTAAAAAAATGCATTCAAGACTAGTGGATAATGTGTCGTGCCACTTGAGTGCTTTGCCCGTAGAAGATTCAGCATGTGATTTAAAAGTTTTGGGTGAAAATTCCACAACAAGAGTTACATTCGAGGAATGAAGGTGGAGATAAAACTTACCTGAAGTGTCCTTAGTTTTTTCCCCCTCATGTCAACAAAACCGTCTTCATTTGGGTGGTGGGATGGGTAGTAGGCTGTTGATGTGGCATTGAAAACATTCTTCCCATCACAGGGAACCGACTTGTGCTGTTTCGCTGATGTTTGAAAATGACATTAATGAGTGCTCTTAATAGCAAAAGACGCATACGAGATTTTCATTTCAAGTAATTAATGTCATGTCTAATATGATTTGTTAGGATTAGGGTAATAATTATGTAAATGTAGGTTTTATCCTAATGGAAAATGATATATCCCTACGGGAGAAAATTATTTCCAACAAAATTAAACATTCCACATACATAAAAAGTATACATTAGTAATAAGTCATTATTTTTGTGAGAAGGGCTCAAGGTTTCATTTTTTTTTATTTGCCTTAATTCAAGATTCTGCTAGAGCTGTTAAGGTATTAGTACAAATTTGGAACAATGATTATAATTAAAGTAAATCAGTCTTATAGTTTCTAGATTCATTGAATATCTGGTAAAATGAGAGAAGAGAATTTAATTATGCCTGAACAAAGGCATGTGAAATCAGAAAGAATTTAATTTTGTATGAAATAACTGAATAAAATGCACCAGTAAAAACAATGATCAATATATGTTGTTATTATTACTAAAAAGCAAATAAGATATTTTCAAGGAAATGGGCTTCACATCCGATAATTTGACCCACTGTTAAGTGCTTATGACTAAGTATGATGTATTTGTACCTGATACAGAAGCCATCTTCATGGTTTCCAAACTATTTACTATCGTTTAAGTAAGAGAATTCACTCATCTTCCAACTTCAGTACTTTATAATAGTTCCAAATGTTTGTAATTTTCATATTGTCACAAATTTCGTTCTAAAAATAAATGAGGCAATATGCCAAAAACGCAAGAAGATGCCCCTGTGGCTTTAGACTTGTTTCTTTAAGGACGTAATACTCTTTTTTTTAATGGCCGTAAGAAGTGCTGAGTAGGCACACTTAATGTCATTTTTTTAAGACTTGAGAAGTTCACTTACATTCTTAGTGTGATTTTTAGAATTGTGAAATCATTCTTTGTTATTTTTAAAGTTAATGATTGAATATTAAGACAAACTATATCAATTGACCAAAGAATAATCTTTTTAAAGTTTTTCTAACCTGTGGCTCCAAATGCAGGTAAAGTAAGTGCCAAAATAAGGATTCTTATCCTGAAATCCATTGCTCCTTGGAAGGTTTTGCAGTGTGTTTTGATCGAGTGTGGAACTGCACTATGAGAGCAGAAGGAAAACAGAAGACTTGTTCATGAAAAGGAATTAAGTGCTGACATTCTCTTGGCCAAAGGAAATGGACCCTGAGATTTCATAGTTCAGTTTTAACCATAGGTCATCAACTTCCTCTGCACCACTTGCTGAATCGGACATTTTTTTTCAATAAAAGCATGACCAAGCATTCTCCCATAATTTCATAGGTTCAAAGTTTAACTAGAGGCATTAGCACACGCAATAGAGCAAATATCGATTCATTACATTGACTTGAGGTGGACAGCCTTGCTACATGTAAACCAAAAACTTTGAGGGGGGGCAGGTTAATCATTTAATTATGTGGCTAGAAGGAAAATGCCATAAGAATGTAAAAGTTATTGCAATCTTATCTGCAAAAGAGTAGCTTGTTATATATCAAGCCTGACATCCCTCTACTTTCACGAATTGAATATATTCTGATGCATACAAGTTGATTCAGATGGTTATTTGGAATCATTTAACAATTGTTTCACATGTTCAATTATAATGGAGGCATTCTTACAGTATCAAGAAAAATGCACGTTTGGAATAGCTTAGCATGTGTATTAAACCTGCACTATAATAACCATACAGTTCTAAGGTCTATTTAATAACAAAATAAAACTTCCTAGTCCCATCAGTTCTCTATTAGATCATGGGGTGGTGATTTAGACAAAATAAAAATAATTTGAGGAACCTAATACTGCCAACTTTGGTATACCATGATGAAGTACTTCTGACTCGATCATTTGTTGCTGTTGAATTTTCATTTTGGCAATCGTTATGTGGACTTTTTAATGTAGATCATTACGCCTCTTGTTCCCAGTTTATTCAACCGATCTTAAAAATATTTGTGAAGTGGAAAGATGGTCTCTAACTTTCTAATCATAGATAAAAAATAAACTGCTGTTCCACAAAAATATATAAAACAGATGAGTGCCACAGTTAAAATAAAATTTTTGTGGAACAGCAGTTTTTTTGTATCTATAACCATAATGAAAGAGTTCCACTAACTGATGCCCCCAATGTTCATGTTCTGACATTAACCAGAATAGGTTTCAATTGCTACAATTAATTGAAGGAGAAGTAGACATAAACTATTATGGTTAAAATGGGCATCCAATCTACTCCATTGTGAAGGTCATGGGAGTGTATTACTGTGGGTCGGAAGAGACCTCTCATTCCTATACATTCACTTTGACAATCATAAATTATGTTAAGTAACACCTTTTCCTTTTGATTACAGCCTAAATGCTATGCTGAAGTCCTAGTTTCTCGTTGAAACAAGTCAGCATATGGTTTAACTAAATAAATTGTAAGGAGATTCTTTATTCATACCAAAACTACTTGCACATAGTTAAATATAGGGAAAATACAAACTTGGTTCAACACAAATCTCTTTAATGATTTTTCAAAATGTCTAATAGAATTTTTTCATGAAAATTAAATATCAAAAGTTTACCTTAGGAAGATCACTCCCTATTAAAATTAAATAGTCCAGCACCGATCTTGTGATTTGGTGGTACATAAAAGTACAACTAATTAATAACCAATGCTGATTCAAGTATGTCACTTTGCGGAAAAAGACATTACACAACGATGATGAATTGTGATATTCACGCTCACATTGACCAGGATGAAGTGAAATGCAACACGATATAATGTGTGTAACACCTGTAACCAATATCACATATTGTTCCAATTCCTCATGCAACCTTATTTAGCCAAGAAGTGATACTATCAACATCGGGGGGATTTTCTGTGTTTTTATTCAAGGCAGTAGACTCCAAAAACTCTACTTTGATGGGTTTGAGATGTTCAAAATTAAAATCCTTTCCTTGCTTCCCGAGGAATGTGTTGTTGTTTGCAGCTTCGACTGTACTTTGTAGCTGGTTTGTCTTGGTTACCCGAAGCATATTCCTAAAATATAAAATCGTAATTAATTACTATGGGGTTGTTATCAACTTGAACTGGTCGATCAATTTTAGGCACAATACCTACATTTCCTTTTCCAACAGACTTTTTATCACAGTGCTTCCTTTGGCCATGGTTTGATCTTGTTTATTGCATACAATGGCTAAGGGCACACAATGTGAATTCACAACCGGATCGGTTAGCAAATTGTAAAGGAACCTGTACAAAGAAGAATGCTGATGATATGTTTCAAGATGACTTTTAAATCTTAATAATCAAAACAAAAATCTTGCTATAATTATGATCTCTTTAAGAAAATAAAAATAAGATCCCTTACTCAGCAACATCACGGAGTTCCTTTTGAATGGTAACACTATCAATGACATAAATTACTCCACGAGCTGCAGTCTTGTATTGATCAAAAAATTTGTTCCGAATTCTCTCATGCCCTGGTACGTCAACGACCTTCAATGATCCCTGGTAAAATAATTTTGGTTTCAATCAAGTCGTTTATACGTCACAATTACTACTTATGATAGTTATAACTAGAGGCTATCTTACTTTATTCGAAGCAAACTCGCCAACGTTTTCCTTCATGGACGTGTGTGTCATAACATACTTATTTTCAAGGACTCTAGAAAATATTAGCGTCTTCCCTGAGTCACAAAGACCCATAAGGAGAACACTTCGACGGGAATGCTTTCTTTTCCTCCAGAGCATAAATATACCTGTAAATAATGACTCAATGTATTGGTTTTAAAGTTAAACATATGGATATCAGAACAACTCCTTAAATTATGAAAGCACCACTTATTTAAATAGTTACCAAGAGTTAGAAGTATAACAATTACTCCCACTATAATAGCCATTAATTGATCATCTTCCTTCATTGTAAATGATACACTATCGTCTTTTGAATTTTGTTTCATATTCCCTGCGTTAGCCATGCTGGCTACTTTGCGGGCCACCACAGGCTACTTCATTACGCATCGTGATTATCAACTCTTTCTACTTTCTTTGATTTCCCATGATTCCGCGAATGATTTTTCTTTATAATATAAAATTTGAAATGGGTTTAGTTTTGTAGGATTATATTTTCCGTGGATAACATCGTACAGTCAACGGCTTCTTTTATATAAACTTATTAAGAATAATTGTAATTAGTTTTTGTGGGTAAATAAACATATATTGTCCGGGAATTAAAGTTTCCCACTTGTCTGGCTATGTAAATATTATATATTTTCGGCAAATTATACTTTCCACCTATCGGTTTCATGCAAGTATCCATTCTTCTGCATTAATTTTATAGTATACACTTCGTTCCCGTGCCTAGTACCGTTCCTGTTACCTAGTTGTGTGGGTATGAAAATATGTTATATTTTCGACTACGACTAACATGGAGTTGCCACAACATTATGAAAATGTAAGACCATCCTCCCCAAACGTAAGGCCTACCACACCAAAAATAACTTGCCAACAGCAATAATTATAATGATGAAAAGTAATTTACCGTTAAAGGTAGGTTTCCCATTTGATTTTCAAGTTAGATTTTCCCGCTGTATACCTAACTTATCCCCTCTTCAAATCTGTATAATTGTATGTCTTATTCGTGAATTGATAATAACTGTGTAAGTATGTGTTGCTATTACGACTGACGTGTATATCAAGGCCTCAAATTTGCTTAATGCTGCTTTACTTTGTTCCTGTGGAAAGGTCTTTGTTAATTTCTGTCATGCACCAGAATATTATTTTGCCGTTTCACTATTTCTTATGGTTCTCACTATTGATTCAGAAGAAAACATCTTCCTTCTTTCTAAATGATAAGCGCTGCCAATCTCCTACATTCTAAGCTGTCCAATATCTATGATAAATAAACTCATTTACTCTAAAATAAATTTTTGTTGATTATTTCCTCGCCTTTATTTACTGTGGAAATAATATTTCAACTACACATTAGTTGGAAATTGTTTGAGTATGTATTCTAAATTTGCTCAGTTACAGTATTTCATATTTGATTTTTTCACAATAAATCCATGAAGTATTGTTAATATATTTTCCTGCTTCCATTGTGGAATAAGATTTATAAATTATATATTAACAAACATTTTTAGTTACATGAACTTTTGTTTTGAATGTAAAATATATTTAAAGTCTGTGCATGCCATATAACCAATTAAATGCCCTCGGGCGTAAATAGCGTGGTGTCTAGTATGAAATTTACATTTAAACTGTTCGCGAATGCCATCAGAAAAGTTACGTAGACTCAATGATGGAACAGTGCTGCTCTACTGCACAGCTAGGAGGCTCACTGTACACATTATAACTCTATGGTGTCACATTAAAAACACCATTGAAAGAGGAATTGGAAAGGACACCTCAATTATATACTTCCAGGATCATGAAGAGCAAAGTAATGAAAATGAATCCTGGCAACTATGGGGCTCACTCTACTAAGGCTAGTTCTGTGCCCGGCAGCAAGAGAGGCAAGGCTTCTGTGGTTTTCATCTCATGAAATCCTTGTGATACCACCACTCCAGAGAAGATAACGAGGAGGGCAGGAATGATTTCAGTAGGGACTTGGAACCTATGAACAATGTTAATGTCAGGAAAGTTAGAGAATGTAAATCTCGAGATGGAGAAAGGAATACATATACTAGGGTTGAGTGAGGTATGATGGAGGGATACTGGAGATTATTGGGGTGATAGCTTTAGGGTAATTTATATTGGAGAGGAGGAGATCCAACATGTGGTAGCCGCAATTCTGAACGAGAAATTAGGAAGGAGGGTAGTTGACATTGTACAGGTTAGTGATAGAATAATCATGATAGAAGTAAAAGCTGATCCAACTTAATTCAGGTCATATGTCCACAAGTGGCCATCAGGAGGAAGAAGTGATGAGGTGTATGAGCAGCTGGAAGAAATTAACTACATGATACCTGGAGGAAAATATTCGACTGTGATGGGGGACTGGAATGCTGTCGTGGGGGAAGAAAGGGATGGAAAAGAAGTAGGTGAACATTGTTATGGGATAGGAAATGACCGCGGGAATAAATTAGTGGAGGTTTGTAGAAGGAAGATTTTTTATAGTAAAAAAGACCACAGGAGAGGCAGGTACACTTGGAAGGTACTGGGTGACACAGGGAGATATCAGATAGACTACATCTTGGTTAGACATAGATTTAGGAACAGTGCTGTAAATAGCAGAAGTTATCTGGGAGCTGATACAGACTCAGACCACAATTAAGTTATGACAAAGTGTCTTGTAAAATTCAAGAGGGTTAAAAAGATTAGGGAAGTGGACTCTGGATGCATTGATAAGAGGAAAGAGTACCAGGAATCAGTAGATAGTCTTCTAAGAGAGGATTACCAAACTAGAGCCATGGTACAAAGTGGAGAAGTTCTTGAAGTTGGAATAACAAGAGCTGCAGGAAAAGTAATAGGAAGAGTCAACTAGAAGAGAATTAAAAAGCTGTGGGTTGATGTCATGAGATGATTAGGGAGAGAGGAGAAAGTGGAGCAACACCAATACAGGGGATGGGAGATGTAAATACCAAGAGGCAAATAATAAATAAAGGCTAGAGACTAATAAGGCAAAGGAGGCATGGTGGAAAGAACAGTGTGAGTGCATGGAGAAGCAGGGAGAGATTGGGTTACTATATAGGAAGGTAAAAACCCTAATGGGAAATATAAGAAATAAGTTGGAACAGGAAGATATTCAGGAAAGATGGAAGGAGTATGTGGAGGAACTCTTATGATAAGGAGAATAGGCCCTTGAAATTAGATTTGGAAAGAGAATGGGAATTAGATGAGGACAGCATAGGCACAGAAGTATTACAAATGTACAAGAAGTCTTACAATTAGACTTTTTATTTTTAACCAACACATGTGTCAACCTTTTAGCCTCATCTTCATTATGGTAGTAGTATAATTGTTTATAGGGTGATTCGATTGCTATGGTCATTTCGCACCTCTTCAACTCATAGAAAACCCCATCTGCACAAACACAATATCCATGCCCTGGGCGAAATTTGAACCCGCGACCTTTGGGTTAGCCGGCGAGCACGCTACCCACCAGGCTAACCCGATCGGCGTCTCTTTCCTCCTACTACGTACTTCTTCATCTCTTTCCCACACGGCGGTACTTCCTCTCCGTTTGATAAGGTCGAACTCGGTGTTACCGTTGGATTTCTTTCTCCATGGTGCAAAATCTTGGCTATGCATTCCAACATATCTCTCCCTACCGATGGCT